>JAXQQM020086165.1:0-29338 GCA_034641835.2 Pinus albicaulis | reverse complement strand
TTAACAAACCATAGGCTACACATAAAACTCAGAAAATCCAAAAACATTCTCAGAGTAGTTATTGTTGGTGGACCATAGCTATCTTCAGAAAAACAACCCATTTTCACCTGGCGACTCCACTAATCCATCCTGTTACTTTGACCATCCTTCACCTTAGTAAAACTTTAGAAAAACCATTCATCCAGAACATTCACCAATACCGCTCTCTCTAAACTCTGGATCTAAAATCTGGCTTCACAAAGAATCAACACCAGATCCCATCCAGACCCAAATCCCCCTATCATAGTAGATGACCCAGAGAAGATTCTGTGGCAAGCTTCCGAAACTGATCATCTAGCTACTGGTAGATCCATCCGTAGAACAAGATCTGTACCTAAACATCGCACTATCCTACTAGATTCACCTTTGGAACTAGAGTCATCACAAACTCTTCCCAGAAGCAAATCATATAGTAAGATAGAATTTGACGATCTTGAACCCCTAGACACCCCACAGAGTCCTAGTAGAGAAGCTTCACCTACCACTCCTCCTGATTTCCAGCTTCTTTATCAGTTTGGCTCCTATCATCCCAGATCTGCTCAAAAGCAGATCAATAGTCCAAGTTCATCCGCCACACCTGGTCAAACCACCACTGTTCAAACCACTTCATTTCAGCCCACTAATCCTCATCTTGTACATCATCCACTAGCTCCAGTCATGGCAGCCTGGTACGCACCTTTGGTGTTGCCACCGCCTTTAGCTCCTCTCCCAAACAAATATCAAGACAAAATCCCACACTTTACTGGAGAAGACACCACCACACCTCAACAACATATAAGTAGGATGACTGATGCTTATGAATACCTGGAGGTACAAGACGAGACCGTCAGAATGAGAATATTCGCCCAAAGTCTTGGTGGTGAACCCAAAACATGGTTCAAAAGCTTAACTCCAAACAGTATCCATGATATCCCAGAACTACATCAAGTCTTCAGAAATAGGTGGGAAATCCGAAGAAACCCCATTCAAATCCCGTCAGAATATAACAACCTAAAACGGGAAAATGGGGAAAGTGTCCAAGCTTACTGTACTAGGTTCAACAGTGTATATAACTCCCTCCCACCTCATTTCAAACCTCCACTTGGTTTAGCTTTGGCAAAATTTCCTGAGGGTTTTGATCCAGACATGACATATCATCTAAGAGATAAGGATCCCCCTACCTTGGAGGAAATGCAACAAATAGCCATAAAAGCAGATGCCAACTTAGCTGAAAAAAGAGCTAGAACTAGATCAGAAAGAAAAGTCACATGTAGAGATGAGGTCTCCACTTCATCACCTTCCCTAGATCCCAGAATAGATGACTTAGTCAAATCCATGGCTAAAATGTGGGAAAAGATCAATGAAAAAGCTCCTGTTAGGGACAACCAGCCAAACCTTCCAATCAGAAACCGAAACCAAAACTTTAGGAGGGAGCAGCCCCAAAACAGACCAAGGGATAATGACCAACAGATCATGCCACCATTCAATGAAAACTATGTAGAAGAGGATGATAGGGATACAGAACCTCTTGATGAAAGTCATCTAAACCTCATAGGGTCTGATAGTGAGAGTGAGGTGTACCTCACAGAAGAAGAACAAGCCTTCTTTTCGCCTGATCAAGATGAGACCAATTATGAAGATCTTGACGACCCTACCATAGATTTTCAGAATGCCATTATAGAAGCTCACAGGAAATATGACCTTAGAAGTAAAAGAAACCAAGACAATGTCAAGAAAGGTAACTCAGATACTGCTAAAGTCCCTAATACCATCCTCAAGAAAGCAGTAGGCAATGACAAAATCAAGGTTGAGAAGACTGACCAAAGCCAAGCTAAAGTTACCCAAACTAATCCTCTCTCAAATACTCCTGATACTTCTACAAAGGTCACCAAAACAACTATGGCAAACAAAACCCCTAAACAAGGTCAACAAACTCAGAACATAGACAAGGTCTTAGCTGAAAAAGCTGAAACAAACATATCTAAACTTCAAGTGCCTTTTAGCTTTGAAGGTGAAATCGCTAAGATCAAAATCACCATGCCTCTTACTGAACTCATTGCCCAAAACTCTTATAAATCCCAAGTACTAAAAGTCTTAAATCTAGGGAATGATGCAAACACTGTTAATCTCACTGATGACATTCCCGAAGTATTGTTTGGTCCAAAGGTAGAGGGAAAATTCCAAGAGGGAGCTACTCTTCCATTTTACATTAGCCTAAACATCCACGACCAAATCCTCCACAATGCCATGCTAGACTCTGGCGCCTCGCATAATCTTATGCCAAAGGTAGTAATGGAAAGATTAGGCTTGGAAATCACAAGACCATACGAAGACTTGTATTCATTTGATTCAAGCATAGTCCAATGCCTGGGTTTGATCAAAGACCTTTGTTTTAGTCTGGCCCAAATACCCGCGAAACATCTAATCATGGATATAGTAGTGGCGGACATTCCTCCCAAGTACGGGATGCTTCTATCCAGATCTTGGGGAGCCAAACTCCAAGGGAATATCCAACTGGACATGTCATATGCCACCATTCCTGTGTTTGGTCAGACCAGAATACTCTACCGCGAATCACACATGAAATACATGATTAGCAGTCAAGATAGGCCAGATAACATTCCAATGTGTTCTTTGCGTTCCGACTTAAACTCTTTCATTATGCATATGGATGTAAACATGGAGGAAGAGTCAGAAGAAACTGATATAGACTTAGATCCACCACATCAGTTGTCCCTGGTGCCTTATGATGAACTGGACACTCAAAACTACCATGATCATGAACAGCTGTGTCTTGAGGAAAGTAAGTTTACCCTCTCCAAAGTAGGATTAGAGCAAGAAGCACAAACCCTCATGTACTATCAAGCAAATTGCTCTAGCTTTAGTCAAACACCAGCAGTAACTTGTGGAAATTTCTTCCGGGTAAAAGCTTTAGAAGACCTACACATCATAAACCTATTTGGAACCCGGGAGAAAGGGAGTTTAATGTTTCTACCATACCTCAAATATTTACCATCATGTGACCCTCCTACTGCAAATAAAACTTTGACCATAACCTCAGTAGCTCAACATCTTGAGAAAATGCCAGATGAACTTCTTATGAGCAAGGATGACAGTTATAATCCCAACATACCTGAACTACTGAAATTGGCTCATATTTTGTCTTTTCATGAAGAACTTAGAAATGCTAAAATCAGGAATCTCATGCAAAATACTAATTTCTACAGAAAAAACAAGGGAAAACATTGTATCACTACCTTTTCCTCAAAGAACAACTTTAACAAAAGCAAACACAGCAAACTGAGACAAACTGAAATGATCAAGGAGAAAACTAGTGGCCATAGAATCTGCTTTGATTTTAGAAATAATACTGCATCTCCATATAACAAAGATCATGTTTTTTCTACTCAAGATCATGATTCACCAATTGAAAATATTTCTAATCATGTATTCTTGCAAGATCATCTTTCAGATCATAACCATCAGATTCCTTTGCAAAGTAGACAACTTAAAGATTTCTTCCAGTTTGCGGGAGGTGTTATCACTCAGGTTTTCCTAGAAGTTGTGTAAGAGGAAATTATACCCGAGGTAACCACAAACCAATCTTTTAGATGCAGAATCTAGCCAATCTGCATCCAGAGAGGGCTCTCTCTTTATGATTTATCTTTGTTCTTGGAAGGTTTGAGGCTAGTTATAGATTCAAAGTTTGTTTTGGGAAAATGGTGGAATCCACAAACTAAGGGCAAGGTTGAGGGTTTTCAGTCCATTGGGCTATGGAGTCAAAGGATGGCTTTACTGGATTACTATTCTACGCACAAGATGGTATTACAGGGCAAGATAGCTAGACAGAGAACAATCCTTAAAATTTAAAGTGGATGGGATGATCTTGAAGGGATGAAAGGAAATTAAGAATCTTTCACCATGTTCAAAAGAAAGAAGTGAAATGACTACAAACAAAGAGCAATGAAGAATTCCGTGTTATAGTAATCAAACAATGTTTAAATTAGCGAAGCAGGAGCATTTAAGAATTCATGCTTATAGCTAATTTAGAAGAAAACATTAAGAACAATCACATTTGAAAACAAAGTACAATTAAGCAAATTCTGTTTCAATCTTTTATGTAAATTATTCAGAAATGGATATGATGGTATTAAAAACTAATATAAAATTTCAGACAAAAGGTAGAAACACTTATTGAACTGTAGTCCAACACATGAATCCCGCAACAAGTCCAGTGCTTTCAAATCGTCATCCAGCAAGCCACAAGTAAATTTCTCCAAAAGCTTTTATTCCGAAAATCTCAATGTTACAGCAGAGTAATAGAATCCACCCTCAACTCTCTCTTTGAGGGTTTATTTATACAAAAAATAATCCTAACTATCTTACTCTATCCTAGCCAATAATCCAGGCTGACTTAAAGCATATTTACAAACAAACAAGAGACACATGGTCTCGTAAATAGAATAATGAGTAACGGCTGATGTGCTGTTCCTTTCTTCATGGACGTGCTAAGGATAAGTGCTTAAAATAGGGCTCTGTGCTGTTCTTTGCGTATTCCTTTGACTTGTTGAATACTCTTTCTTCTCACGGATACTCTTTAACCTTTCATCTGATACTCTTTCATCTGCTTTTCCGTTTTTACCATTTACTCAATAGTAAAGATAAAATTTCATTCTGAAAACATTTTTTACAAAACTTCCAGCATTTCCTTCCACCACTGATCATCTGGTATCATTGTTCTTCTGAGTTTCCTTAAAGTTTCATCTGCTTCAGTAAGTTTATAAAAAGTGGGCTCGTTCGGAAATAGATACTTTAATTCATGCTCCAGATGAAATAGATTCCTTACTTTTTCATAGATACTTTTCCCAGTTGGTAATGCAGGTTCTGATGAGCTAGTAGAACCTATAGCTGTATTTTTAGCATGAGCTTTTATTATTTTCTCATAGGTTTCCAAGTCTACTATTTGATCCTCTGTGAGCATGGGACTTGGCAATTCACTGTCCAACAGAGCTTGAAACTTTTCTCTGAAAACGTTGGTATCAACCAAAATGTCTGTACACTTTCTTTCTAGATTTTGCATGAAAGTCCTCTTGGTGAAAACTCTCTTTGCTTCCAAAACTGCACCTGTTCTGTCATCAATTCCTAACAATGCAAGCCGTTGTTTTGTTTTGGAATTCAAAAATTGAATCAGCTGCTGGGCCTGCTCCGGCTTGCCTCTTAATTCATGTCTAGTTTTGTTTATTTCCTCTTGTGCTATCTTGACTAACTCATTTTGCTCAAAAATAGCTTGAATTGAGGGCCAAATACCTCTTATTAATTCAATGATGTTGCACCAAAGAATATCATTTATTTCGTTCAGAGGCTTTTCCAGTGAAAGATCTTTTTGCAAAGCCTCAACCAATTTTTCCAATCTTTTTATTTCCCTGAGGTTGTCAGCAGCTGTCTTTTAGGATGTGTCATATTTTCCCTCCAATTTTGTTAATTGTAATTTTGTTTCTTGGAGTTCTGTGACCTTTAGCTGCAAACTCTCCATTTGTTTAATTAAATCCTCAGAATTCAAATTAGAAATGTTCACCTGAGATGGTTGTTCCTGCTCTCCTGTAGTTGTAGTACCTGTTGTTGAAGTCTGCTTGATAATTTCCTGTTCCTGCAATGCTTTTTCCAACTCCTTCTCTGTTTCATTTAGTCGCTCTGTCAAATTCAAGAGCAACTCCATCATTTCTTCTTGTGAATTTCCTTTTATAACTTCCCGTGTCTGAGGGTGCCTCGAGGCTGGTAATTTCAGCTGTTTTCTGAGTGCAGCTATATCATCCTCTTTCTTTTTTACCAATGCCTCAATACCTTTAATGTCTTTGGGATTGTGACCCAAACCAATGATGATCTCTTCTACAGATTTTATTCTATTGTTCTTGGCCTGTGAGGAGGCCCTCTCAATCTTTAATTGTGCAGTAGTATTATTCAAGGAATCTTGCAGCGTTAAAGCTGCCATGGCTTTGTTGGTGAGAGTAGAATAAACCATTTCCCCTGTTTGTCTATGAAGCTCTATCTGATCCAAGGGATGGATATCTTTTGCTAAAACTTCAAAATTTGTTCTGATGTAATCTATTGCTGAAGTTGGCTTTGGCACCTTTGCTTTGAAGTGACTCATTTGCATTTTACCTTGTGACAGATCAAATGCTGACATCAACCTTTGCTGATTGTGAGGAGCCATCTTCATATACTGATCGTATACCTTCATCTTCAATGGTTCATTCTTTGTTTTGATATTAATGAAGGTTTTCTTAATGTCTCCAGTATCTGTCTTTGGCGGTCTGAAAGAAGATACTTCAGTGCTTAATTGCTTTTGTATCCCTTTCTGGCTTATGTTTGTTTCACTTGCTGTACCTGTTTGCTTACTATCTTCCCTACCATCATCAAATACTTCATCTATAATCTCTACATCTGGAGGTGGATCAGACTTGTGTTTTTTAGCTTGATAAACTTGTGGGGCTCCTTTTGAAGGTGTAGTATCTGGAGCTAGCCTCTTTTTCCCTATTTCCACATTCAGTGGAGTTTGCATCTCTGGAACTTGGATTTGCTTTGCTGGTGTTTGAGAAGCCTGAGATTGTTCTGGTGCTTTGGAACTCTGTGATTTTTCTTCCATGACCAGGGTTTCAATGACCTGAACTATAGGTTCTTTTTCTTTACCCTTGGGCTCTGCTGCTACTGATGGACTATCTTCCTGTAGAGCTTGTTGTAGAGTGGCTGCTGAAGATGTGCCAATGTAGGGTACCTGCATTTGATCATATGTTTCTGGGTCAAATTTCTTCTCAACATCTTTCATAAGTTTATTCAATTTGGCAGCTCCACTTCCCTCTTCAACAAGTGTTCCTTTAACCCATTCATCTTGATTTGCATACTGTTCTATGTCAGGAATTCTGTGATGTACATAAGGAGATGACTTATTTTTTAACCTTCTTTCAGAAATGAAACCAAAGGGGTCATATGGGACCCAACGGAAAGATGTCTGGAATTTTCTCTCTAATATAAGTTCTGCTTCTCTCTCAGCTTCTCTAGAATTGCAAATGAAAGGACCTAACTGGCTTTTGATCCTTAACTGTGCTTTCTTCTTTACATTGCAGAAATGGATTACATCTGAGTTATTCATCCGTCTAAAGTATTCCAAAGCAAAAATTCTCATTGGTACATATCTGGGTAACTTGAATGGATGTAATTCACATCCATAAATCCTGATGACTGTATGGTTTTGGTACAAGTACCAATCCCCAACTTTATAACTCTTTGACAATTGCAGTGTCTTTCTAATCTCAGTACTAAGCCTGGGGGGAGAAACTCCTGTTAACAAGGTTGTAGCAGGATGTACAAACTGATCAATGAATTCTGAATAAGAGTAGGGAGAATCAGAGGACAAATGAATGATGGGGGACCAAAAAATAGCAGACCTGGGATTACCTTTAGCATCAAGTTTCTGAACAGGGAAAGGGAATCTGTCTGAGTGATAGAAAATTATGAGATGATAGATAACTGAGGAGTACTTGAAAACCTTTTCAGTATCTAGCCTTAAAAATTGATCATGGATTTTGTTGGCAATGAAGGAAGCATAATCATACTTAATTTCAGGAGGCCGCCCAGGGGTAAAGATAGATAGCAGAGCCAGAGTTATCTCATCTACATACTCACTGGTCTTGAATCCTAAGACAAAGGATATTACATTCACAATAAGCCTTCCCAATTTATTGAAAAAGTAAAAACCATAGGGGGGAGTCCCTTTTGGTTGATGCTCAGGTAACATGAAATACTGACACATTGCTTTTAATTTATCTGGGGTTAACTGCCTGGTTTTCTCAATCAACCCTTCCATGGATAAAGGTGCTAATTCTTGCTCTCGCTCAAAGTATAACATAGCATTGATAGCCTGAGGTGTGATAGGGAACATAACACTTTGATCAGGAGCTAATACAGCTCTTTGTGCTGGATCATAATTTGCATGACAGTAATGAATGATTTCAGGGAAAACGTGGACTGTAGGAATAAAATACCTTGGGAGATTGGATTCCCACAACCCTATAAGATCTTGCCCCTTTAAGTGTTCGTCTCTGTAGCGACAGAAACTCAAACGGGGACTTTCATCAAAATGCAGGTCTTTAATTTGGAAATCTTCATCTATTAGAGGTAAATAGTCTAAATCTCGGTGAGGAGCATTCAAAGGAGTGATATTTAGAGCAGTTGGGGCCTCCATTTTGGTTCTTGTGGATTCAAAATGGAGGTTTTCGTTTTTCTTGTAGACCGGGCGGGATATCTGACAAAAGAGGAAATTGGAACAATTCGCAGGTTTGGGAAGCAAATTCACAGGTTTTAAATCTTCAATGAGGACTCAGAGAGGATTTTTAACCATTTTTTCAGAGAAAAAACAAAGGAAACTAAGTTTGACTTGCAGTCGGGGCGCGAAATGATAAATACCTGTTTTTAGATGGAACTGGTTCTTTAACAGGTAATGAACAATGGCGGGGACGTTCTTCAACACGGGCGCAGCTGAATTTCGGAGTAAATTGGTGTATTTTCAGTGGAATTTGAAAATTGCAGCGGGAGCTCTGTCTCTTTCAGAAACTAAAAATAACTGAAAAAAACACGAAAAATGGCTTATTTACAAGTCAAAAGGGTTTTTGTCTTTTTCGAGGTGATGACGTCATTGACGTACGGGGTGACGTAGGGAAGTGGGGCCGGCGGTATGCGGTAAGCGGTAAGCGGTGAGCCCGCACCGCTTATGGACGAAGGCGGTAAAGGACGCGGGGGGAGCGATTCCATGGTTTTAACGCCACGTGGAATGCTGACTTTTCAAAAACCGCCCATCCCCCGCTGGTTAACATGCTGGCAAGGGATGGGCAGCGGGATTGATGATCACCGTTGATCAACGAACGGATGATCCAACGGATGAAAGGGATGGGGACTTGTGCGATTTCAAAGGTGGGCCCGTCAAGGTTTTAAAAGGTTTTAATGTGAAATCTAATCACCCCGGGGACACGTTAATAGGCGGAAATGGTTGTTAATTAGTCCAAATGATTAATTAACCCCGTGAAATTATGAAATGGATTGCGGCGGAGCTTGGCCAGGTGGAATGCCACGTGGAATGCCGACGGTGGCATAGACTTTCGCAAAGTTTATTGATATGTTTTTGGTATTAAACATACTTGTCGTATGTCTAAAGTTTTTTGTATATATTTTTATTATATGATGAATGAATTAATATAATTAATTCATCATAGGGGCGGAATTTATATATAAGGCTATAGTTTTAACCAAAGGGCTTATAAAGCGGGGTGTTTATTTTCCATGTGCGGGAATATATACTTTGGTAAAACATTATAATAAAGGGTTTTGGGGATATTTATTAGAAAAGGGAGTTATATACTTAGGAAAAGGGATTTTACTAGGGATTTAATATAGTAAAATCAAATGTTAATATGAAAAAGGACAAGGAAAATCAAAACATCTTTGTACATCTAAGAAAGTGATAACTTATGAAGTAAATCGCAACATTTTATCTTCAACACTTAAACTTAGAATAACAAGTTGTTTTGAGGAATTTTATGGAATATTGCATCAGTTTCCTAAGTAAAATAGGATTTTACTTAGGAAAAGGTTAAAGATGGAAGATAATCAATGATGGATTATTTTAAGTGCTTAGGTCTTTTTGATCATTAGGCCGAGGGTCCGGTCCCTCCAGAAGTCAAGGAAATGCCTTGAGCCCCTTTGATCTCCAATTACCTTAGTACTTTTGGGGAAATTAGTAAAACTCTTGAGGGGGGAAAATGATGGGGGAGGTTAATGAATTTGACTTTACTTGCTGTGATTTTCCAGTGTATTTTCTGCTTCAGTACTTTTGATGAAAGTAAATGATTTAACTAACATGTAGCAGCACCATTTATCAGATAACACTTTGCAGCACCATCTACCTACCCTATCTACTTAACACTACCATTTTGTCTTCTTTATTAGGGTGCATTTAGACTTGCAAACCCTGATCAATCTTTTCTTTTTACATAATGAATCTATCTATTTCTACCCTTATTACATCCAAGGGCTCAGATTAAACTGTTGAGCACCTTTTATTCACTCTACCTAGCTACTTATCTGCCAAGATTAAACTGTTTGGCTAGATATTTATTCTCTAATCTATAACATGAAATTGAAATATGACTAAGCCAAGTTTAAACAGCTTGACTTATTCATGAATTGTGGCAAAGCTGCACACAATTGCTTTATTACAACAGATGAAAAAGTAGTGGCATTTGGATTTGCACACTTTCCTTGGTCTATTTTTTCTTGGGGTTCATTTCTTTCTCTTTTTGACCATTTTATTCTTTTTACCCTTTGATTTTTCTTTTAGGGTATACCCTCTTTACATTTTTTTAAATTTTTTGATTTTTTTGGTTTTAAAGAATATGGAACACCTTTGCTCAAGTAAGAAGGTTTGAACATATTCCATAATTCAATCAAGACAATCATGAAAGATGAAACCTATTGGTATAGGAGGCTAACACTGGCTCCACTTGGGGATGGCTTTTCCTTGTGAAAAGTCAAGAACAGCAGGTCAGATGCCTAAAAATGTCTTCAAACTAAACCATGTAATCTCCTTCTTCTGGTAGCTTTATTGTATATATGATAGTAAAAATTCTGAAGCTTAGGGCCTTCACTTCGGGCTTCAACTTCAGTAAGTCACCATCCAATCAAAACTGCGTTTCCTAGTTGGAAATCTTGAATTGAATATAGTCATTTTTCTGCAACCTGAAATCTGATCTGAAACTAAAACAACACACAAAAATTTTCAAACCAACTTAATGAAAAACTAGCTGAAAATTGAAAACTAAAAAAAATGCTCAAAATTCTAAGCTTATTAGCACTCATTTACCTACTCTAATCTACTAAAAATCTTATTGAATCAGGTAATACAAAAATGCCAATGAAGCCAATCAAGTAGTTGTAAAAATAAATGGATAACTTGATTGCTTGTGATCAAAATTGGAAGTATGTTATGATCATGTGCCTTTATAGTCAACGATAAGATGTGAAATGGCAATTGTTGATATATTTGATCCTCATAGATAAAACATGTTTGAAGATTTGAGGTCAAAATATTCTCCATATAATTTGCTATAGGATCATTAAAAGCATAATGTATGATTTGTGTTTCTAGGCCTTCAATGACTAGTTGCTCAGTTGAATTATGAATATTAGACCATAAACTTATTTCTTCAGTCTTGTGTTTGGAAGAATAATCATCTTCAATATGCAATTCAAAAGATAGTACAATTTCATCTTGCTTTGGAGAAGGAAGATTTTCAAAGAACTCTTTAGGATTTCGGAAATTGTATGACTGAATTTGAGAATGCAAAAGTTTGATTTCATTTTCATAATTTTCAGAAATTATATCAAGAAGCCATTTTTTAACTCGAGGAGAACATTTTCTTGATTTAAAAATAAGAAAGAAATCTCTTAGAAAATCCTCATCAAACTGAAGTTTTGATAACTCATCCCTGAATTCATTTAAAATTTCATCAAATGGAAGATTTTCCATAAACCCTGTCATCCAGTATCATTATTAATGCTTTGGAATATGGATTATTTGGTGGTGGAATTGCTTTGAAGCTTGAAGCTCTGGATCTCTGATCAACAGTGTCTTGATTGAAAAATGATATCAAAAAGTCAGAAGAATGATGCTCGAATATGCATGGAGATTTTATATTTACAATTTTCAAAAGAGATAAATTAAAAACTACTCTAAGATCTTCTCTAAAATACAATATACAGTGGAAAACCATATCAATTTAGAAAGAACATAATGTCTTGGATAACAATCCAAGTTGAAAGCCTGATCTTCCCATATTGTTCTTCCAGGTTCATTCCTCCAGTGGAGTCTTAGTAGTGAAATTGATTTTGGAGTCGCCAGATGGATGATTTTAACCTTTGTGTGTCTGATCCCTGTCCACCATCATAGATCAGATCTAAACCTGTAAAACAATTCTGAAGAAAAAGTTAGTTCTTCAGGAAACCAAATTTTGAATATTTTATGATTATTTTATTTTTTTGTGAATTTTCAAAACAACTTCTATGATTTCTTTAAGAAATTTAAGATTTTTAATTAAAATTTTCTCAAAGATTTATTAAACTAGAGAGTCTGATTGAATGTTTTGAATCCAAAGTTCAGTTTATAAGCTAAACCAGAGATAGACTGAAGCAACATTTATTTACTTTTGCAATTGCAATGCAAAAGCAATTTCAAAGGCTACCTGGCTGATCTTCAGACTCTGTCTATAGCTTATAAATCAAACAATAGTATCAATAAAATGATTCAGATCCCCAGTATGGTCGCCACTATGTTATCACTCAGGTTTTCCTAGAAGATGTGTAAGAGGAAATTATACCCGAGGTAACCACAAACCAACCTTTTAGATGCAGAATCTAGCCAATCTGCATCCAGAGAGGGCTCTCTCTTTATAATTTATCTTTGTTCTTAGAAGGTTTTTAGGCTAGTTATAGATTCAAAGTTTGTTTTGGAAAATGGTGGAATCCACAAACTAAGGGCAAGGTTGAGGGTTTTCAGTCCATTGGGCTATGGAGTCAAAGGATGGCTTTACTGGATTTCTATTCTAAACACAAGATGGTATTACAGGGCAAGATAGCTAGACAGAGAACAATCCTTCAAATTTAAAGTGGATGGGATGATCTTGAAGGGATGAAAGGCAATTAAGAATCTTTCACCATGTTCAAAAGAAAGAAGTGAAATGACTACAAACAAAGAGCAATGAAGAATTTCGTGTTATAGTAATCAAACAATGTTTAAATTAGCAAAGCAGGAGCATTTAAGAATTCATGCTTATAGCTAATTTAGAAGAAAACATTAAGAACAATCACATTTGAAAACAGAGTACAATTAAGCAAATTCTGTTTCAATCTTTTATGTAAATTATTCATAAATGGATATGATGGTATTAAAAACTAATATAAAATTTCAGACAAAGGTAGAAACACTTATTGAACTGTAGTCCAACACATGAATCCTGCAACAAGTCCAGTGCTTTCAAATCGTCATCCAGCAAGCCACAAGTAAATTTCTCCAAAAGCTTTTATTCCGAAACTCTCAATGTTACAGCAGAGTAATAGAATCCACCACAAATACTCTCTTTGGGGATTTATTTATACAAAAATAATCCTAACAATCTTACTCTATCCTAGCCAATAATTCAGGCTGACTTAAAGCATATTTACAACAAACAAGAGACACATGGTCTCGAAAATAGAATAATGAGTAACGGCTGATGTGCTGTTCCTTTCTTCATGGACGTGCTAAGGATAAGTGCTTTAAATAGGGCTCTGTGCTGTCCTTTGCGTATTCCTTTGACTTGTTGAATACTTTTTCTTCTCACGGATACTCTTTAATATTTCATCTGATACTCTTTCATCTGCATTTCTGTTTTTTACCATTTACTCAATAGTAAAGATAAACTTTTATCCTGAAAACATTTTTTACAAAATTTCCAGCATTTCCTTCCACCACTGATCATCTGGTATCATTGTTCTTCTGAGTTTCCTTAAAGTTTCATCTGATTCAGTGAGTTTATAAAAAGTGGGCTCGTTCGGAAATAGATACTTTAGTTCATGCTCCAGATGAAATAGATTCCTCACTTTTTCATAAATACTTTTCCCGGTTGGTAATACAGGTTCTGATGAGCTAGTAGAACCTATAGTTGTATTTTTAGCATGAGCTTTTATTCTTTTCTCATATGTTTCCAAGTCTACTATTTGATCCTCCGTGAGCATGGGACTTGGCAATTCACTGTCCAGCAAAGCTTGAAACTTCTCTCTGAAAACGTTGATATCGACCAAAATGTCAGTACACTTTCTTTCTAGATTTTGCATGAAAGTCCTCTTGGTGAAAACTCTCTTTGCTTCCAAAACTACACCTATTCTGTCATCAATTCCTAACAATGCAAGCTGTTGTTTTGTTCTGGAATTCAAAAATTGAATGATCTGCTGGGCATGCTCCGGCTTGCCCCTTAATTCATGTCTAGTTTTATTTATTTCCTCTTGTGCTATCTTGACTAACTCATTCTGCTCAAAAATAGCTTGGATGGAAGGCCAAATATCTCTTATTAAGTTAATGATATTGTCCCAAAGAATATCATTTATTTCGTTTAGAGGCTTTTCCAGTGAAAGATCTTTTTGCAAAGCCTCAACCAATTTCTCCAATCTTTTTATTTTCCTGAGGTTGTCAGCAGCTGTCTTTTTGGATGTGTCATATTTTCCCTCCAATTTTGTTAATTGTAATTTTGTTTCTTGGAGTTCTGTGACCTTTAGCTGCAAACTCTCCATTTGTTTAATTAAATCCTCATAATTCAAATTAGAAATGTTCACCTGAGATGGTTGTTCCTGCTGTCCTGTAGTTGTAGTACCTGTTGTTGAAGTCTGCTTGATATTTTCCTGTTCCTGCAATGCTTTTTCCAACTCCTTCTCTGTTTCATTTAGTCGCTCTGTCAAATTCAATAGCAACTCCATCATTTCTTCTTGTGAATTTCCTTTTATAACTTCCTGTGTCTGAGGGTGCCTCGAGGCTGGTAATTTCAGCTGTTTTCTGAGTGCAGCTATATCATCCTCTTTCTTTTTTACCAATGCCTCAATACCTTTAATGTCTTTGGGGTTGTGACCCAAACCAATGATGATCTCTTCTAGAGACTTTATCCTATTGTCCTTGGCCTGTGAGGAGGCCCTCTCAATCTTCAATTGTGCAGTAGTATTATTCAAGGAATCTTGCAGCGTTAAAGCTGCCATGGCTTTGTTGGTGAGAGTAGAATAAACCATTTCCCCTGTTTGCCTATGAAGCTCTATCCGATCCAAGGGATGGATATCCTTTGCTAACACTTCAAAATTTGTTCTGATGTAATCTGTTGCTGAAGTTGGCTTTGGCACTTTAGCTTTGAAGTGGCTCATTTGCATTTTACCTTGTGAAAGATCAAATGCTGACATCAACCTTTGCTGATTGTGAGGAGCCATCTTCATATACTGATCGTATACCTTCATTTTCAATGGTTCATTCTTTGTTTTGATATTAATGAAGGTTTTCTTGATGTCTCCAGTATCTGTCTTTGGCGGTCTGAAAGAAGATACTTCAGTGCTTAATTGCTTTTGTATCCCTTTCTGGCTTATGTTTGTTTCACTTGCTGTACCTGTTTGCTGACTATCTTCCCTACCATCATCAAATACTTCATCTATAATCTCTACATCTGGAGGTGGATCCGACTTGTGTTTTTTAGCTTGATAAACTTGTGGGGCTCCTTTTGAAGGTGTGGTATCTGGAGCTAGCCTCTTTTTCCCTATTTCCACATTCAGTGGAGTTTGCATCTCTGGAACTTGGATTTGCTTTGCCGGTGTGTGAGAAGTCTGAGATGGTTCTGATGCTTTGGAACTCTGTGATTTTTCTGCCATGACCAGGGTTTCAATGACCTGAACTATAGGTTCTTTTCCTTTACCCTTGGGCTCTGCTGCTACTGATGGACTATCTTCCCGTAGAGCTTGTTGTAGAGTGGCTGCTGATGATGTGCCAATGTAGGGTACCTGCATTTGATCATATGTTTCTAGGTCAAATTTCTTCTCAACATCTTTCATAAGTTTATTCAATTTGGAAGCTCCACTTCCCTCTTCAACAAGTGTTCCTTTAACCCATTCATCTTGATTTGCATACTGTTCTATGTCAGGAATTCTGTGATGTACATAAGGAGATGACTTATTTTTTAACCTTCTTTCACAAATGAAACCAAAGGGGTCATATGGGACCCAACAGAAAGATGTCTGGAATTTTCTCTCTAATATAAGTTCTGCTTCTCTCTCAGCTTCTCTAGAATTGCAAATGAAAGGACCTAACTGGCTTTTGATCCTTAACTGTGCTTTCTTCTTTACATTGCAGAAATGGATTACATCTGAGTTATTCATCTGTCTAAAGTATTCCAACGCAAAAATTCTCATTGGTACATATCTGGGTAACTTGAATGGATGTAATTCACATCCATAAATCCCGATGACTGTATGGTTTTGGTATAAGTACCAATCCCCAACTTTATAACTCTTTGACAATTGCAGGGTCTTTCTAATCTCAGTACTAAGCCTGGGGGGAGAAACTCCTGTTAACAAGGTTGTAGCAAGATGTACAAACTGATCAATGAATTCTGAATAAGAGTAGGGAGAATCAGAGGACAAATGAATGATGGGGGACCAAAAAATAACAGACCTGGGATTACCTTTAGCATCAAGTTTCTGAACAGGGAAAAGGAATTTGTCTGAGTGATAGAAAATTATGAGATGATAGATAACTGAGGAGTACTTGAAAACCTTTTCATCATCTAGCCTTAAAAATTGATCATGGATTTTGTTGGCAATGAAGGAAGCATAATCATACTTAATCTCAGGAGGCTTCCCAGGGGTAAAGATAGATAGCAAAGCCAGAGTTATCTCATCTACATACTCACCGGTATTGAATCCTAAGACAAAGGATATTACATTCACAATAAGCCTTCCCAATTGATTGAAAAAGTAAAAACCATAGGGGGGAGTCCCTTTTGGCTGATGCTCAGGTAACATGAAATACTGACACATTTCTTTTAATTTCTCTGGGGTTAACTGCCTGGTTTTCTCAATCAACCCTTCCATGGATAAAGGTGCTAATTCTTGTTCTGGCTCAAAGTATAACATAGCATTGATAGCCTGAGGTGTGATGGGGAACATAACACTTTGATCAGGAGCTAATACAGCTCTTTGTGCAGGATCATAATTTGCATGACAATAATGAATGATTTCAGGGAAAACGTGGACTGTAGGAATAAAATACCTTGGGAGATTGGATTCCCACAACCCTATAAGATCTTGCCCCTTCGAGTGTTCGTCTCTGCAGCGACAGAAACTCAAACGGGGACTTTCATCAAAATGCAGGTCTTTAATTTGGAAATCTTCATCTATTAGAGGTAAATAGTCTAATTCCCGGTGAGGAGCATTCAAAGGAGTGATATTTAGAGCAATTGGGGCCTCCATTTTGGTTCTTGTGGATTCAAAATGGAGGTTTTAGTTTTTCTTGCAGACCGGGCGGGATGTCTGATAAAAGAGGAAATTGGAACAATTCGCAGGTTTGGGAAGCAAATTCACAGGTTTTAAATCTTCAATGAGGACTCAGAGAGGATTTTTAACCATTTTTTTAGAGAAAAAACAAAGGAAACTAAGCTTGACTTGCAGTCGGGGCGCGAGATGATAAATACCTGTTTTTAGATGGAACTGGTTCTTTAACAGGTAATGAACAATGGCGGGGACGTTCTTCAACACGGGCGCAGCTGAATTTCGGAGTAAATTGGTGTATTTGCAGTGGAATTTGAAAATTGCAGCGGGAGCTCTGTCTCTTTCAGAAACTAAAAATAACCGAAAAACACGAAAATGGCTTATTTACAAGTCAAAAGGGTTTTTGTCTTTTTCGAGGTGATGACGTCATTTGACGTACGGGGTGACGTAGGGAAGTGGGGCCGGCGGTATGCGGTAAGCGGTAAGCAGTGAGCCCGCACCGCTTATGGACGAAGGCGGTAAAGGACGCGGGGGGAGCGATTCCATAGTTTTAACGCCACGTGGAATGCTGACTTTTCAAAAACCGCCCATCCCCCGCTGGTTAACATGCTGGCAAGGGATGGGCAGCGGGATCGATGATCACCGTTGATCAACGAACGGATGATCCAACGGCTGAAAGGGATGGGGACTTGTGCGATTTCAAAGGTGGGCCCGTCAAGGTTTAAAAAGGTTTTAATGTGAAATCTAATCACCCCGGGGACACGTTAATAGGCGGAAATGGTTGTTAATTAGTCCAAATGATTAATTAACCCCGTGAAATTATGAAATGGATTGCGGCGGAGCTTGGCCAGGTAGAATGCTACGTGGAATGCTGACGGTGGCATAGACTTTCGCAAAGTTTATTGACATGTTTTGGTATTAAACATACTTGTCGTATGTCTAAAGTTTTTTGTATATATTTTTATTATATGATGAATGAATTAATATAATTAATTCATCATAGGGGCGGAATTTATATATAAGGCTATAGTTTTAACCAAAGGGTTTATAAAGCGGGGTGTCTATTTTAAATGTGCGGGAATATATACTTTGGTAAAACATTATAATAAAGGGTTTTGGGGATATTTATTAGAAAAGGGAGTTATATAGTTAGGAAAAGGGATTTTACTAGGGATTTAATATAGTAAAATCAAATGTTAATATGAAAAAGGACAAGGAAAATCAAAACATCTTTGTACATCTAAGAAAGTGATAACTTATGAAGTAAATTGCAACATTTTATCTTCAACACTTAAACTTAGAATAACAAGTTGTTTTGAGGAATTTTATGGAATATTGCATCAGTTTCCTAAATAAAATAGGATTTTACTTAGGAAAAAGTTAAAGATGGAAGATAATCAATGATGGATTATTTCAAGTGCTTAGGTCTTTTGATCATTAGGCCGAGGGTCCGGTCCCTCCAGAAGTCAAGGAAATGCCTTGAGCCCCTTTGATCTCCAATTACCTTAATACTTTTGGGGAAATTAGTAAAACTCTTGAGGGGGAAAAATGATGGGGGAGGTTAATGAATTTGACTTTGCTTGCTGTGATTTTTCAGTGTATTTTCTGCTTCAGTACTTTTGATGAAAGTAAATGATTAACTAACACGTAGCAGCACCATTCATCAGATAACATTTTGCAGCACCATCTACCTACCCTATCTACTTAACACTACCATTTTGTCTTCTTTATTAGGGTGCATTTAGACTTGCAAACCCTGATCAATCTTTTCTTTTTACATGATGAATCTATCTATTTCTACCTTTATTACATCCAAGGGCTCAGATTAAACTGTTGAGCACCTTTTATTCACTCTACCTAGCTACTTATCTGCCAAGATTAAACTGTTTGGCTAGATATTTATTCTCTAATCTATAACATGAAATTGAATTATGACTAAGCCAAGTTTAAACAGTTTGACTTATTCATAAATTGTGGCAAAAGTTTCACAAGTTGCACACAATTGATTTATTACAACAGAGTAAAAAGTAGTGGCATTTGGATTTGCACACTTTCCCTGGTCTATTTTTTGCTTGGGGTTCATTTCTTTCTCTTTTTGACCATTTTTATTCTTTTTACCCTTTGATCTTTCTTTTAGGGTATACCCTCTTTACATTTTTTAAATTTTTTGATTTTTTGGTTTTTCAAGAATATGGAACACCTTTGCTCAAGTAAGAAGGTTTGAACATATTCCACACTTCCATCAAGACAATCATGAAAGATGAAACCTATTGATATAGGAGGCTAACAGGAGGTAAATCTAATTTCAAGTTCAAAATTGCTAAACCACCCAATATCAGAAATCTGTTCATGAAGGCCATGTTCCCAGTTTTAAATTTCTGTGTTTTTGCATACCTTGATGATGTCACTATCTATTTCAAGAATTACCAAGAGTACATACATTACCTGAAGAAAGCATACAGGAAGGAAAGGAGTGGAAATCAGATATTCAGAGAGGTACAGAGGGAGGATACTGGGCTGTTTAGAGATTCTTGCATGAATCCCTATGTCATGTTAGAGAGAGAAAATTTCCCAAATTTTTCTTTTCAGGAGTTAAGTGGGCCAAGGGTGAGAGGAGATCCTTACGAGGATAAGATGCTGAAATTCCGTCATTTCCAAGATTTTTGAGGTTGAAACACTTTCAGCCATTGTACATACCATTGTTTGAAATATTGAAAAAGTAGAAAAGTCAAAAACAGTAAAAAGCAGAAAAGAGGGCAAGTGAAGATAGAACAAAGGCCCCATGTTCCAAAAAAAACAGTCTTTCAGAAAGCGAGCAAGTCTAAATGCCGCTACTAGTGCTCCAATGTCTTGTTCGGCTATCTAGCCTAATCATAGCTGAGCATGTTTAAATTTATTTGCCGATAAGTTAGTGAGTGCCAAGATAGTCAACATTGTGTAAGATTTACTTATCACAGAGCTTAGATTAGGGAGAGATTCTGGTTCCACATGCCTAAAACAGAACCAAAGAGAGAAGCGAGGGATGAAAAACACATTGTACATCTTAGCCCGCTTGTCTAGTTTCCTTTTATTGCAGAATAACATTTGTGTGCAGCTTGTCTTCTATGCCACAAATGCATGACAAATCAGACTGCTTAATCCTGATTTGATCATTTTTGAATTTCATGTTGTAGATTAGAGAATGAAATCCTGTCAAACTGCTTAATCTTGACAGTTGATCTAGTTTTAGGTAGAGAAATGAAGGAGTTCATCAGCTTAATCTGAACTCTCGGCAGATATAAGAGTAGAAATAGATAGGTTCATTTTGCAAAAAGAAAGAATATGCATTGTCAAAAGGCCGCTAGTTCAAATGCGCCAAAGAGAAGAAAAAATGTTAGGAAAGATAGTGGGGTAGGTAGAAGTATCATTGATGTTAACCATGCTGTCACTTTTCAGAAATAACATCAAGAGAAGGGTAAATTTTGCGCCAATGGATAAGGCACTGGTCTTCATAAGCCAAAAATTTGAATTCTGGACACCTCCTGACGAGGAGCTGCCCTCCCCAAATGGAGCCACTGTTAGCCATCAGTATTTTTTTACATGTTAGTGATGACTATATCTACAGCTGAGTTTTCTAGAGACTGATTTCCTTATGTCAATATGTCATCCAGAAAACCCTCCTAAAAACTTTTTTCGCCCTTCTACCTTTCCAGTTCGCCCATGTCGAAATCAAAACCTCATTATCACAATCCTATCTAGCTTCAGCCTTATTGGTCTGCCCATCAGCTTTAAAAGGAAAATCCACATCTGTTTCAAGAGTCTCCCCGGATTAAATGCTTGATCTACAGTTAGAGGAACAACTGCTTCTGAATGTATTATGAGCCTGAGATGAAGCTGCAAAACAAAAGTCACTCATCAGGACCTTACAGCTCTTTCCAGCATGAAAATCACAGTAAGAAAGGGTCACCACTGTCTCAGCAAACTGGTAAATTGTCAAGGCCCAGAACCTCCTTCATTTACAAGCAGAGGGTTAGGGAGCCTCCTTCATCCATAAGCAGAGGGCGCGGGCCAGTATTGACTTAGAAGATTGCAAAAGTCGAGGTTTTCCTTTACTGAACAATGAAACAAAAACTCCAAGTTTTATGAATGTGACTGATGATCATAACAGGAGTAGAGTTGAAATATGCTAGCTCAAAGGAAAAGGAGTCTGGTCTGATAAAGGAGGTCATCTGAAACTTTCAAGTCATGTGAATTATTGAACTTTAGAAAGGCCTGTCATCAGTAAACATTCCAATCATAAGAAGCCTGTTTGTCCACAAGATCAAATGGAGTAGATACAACAAATGCCATTACACAGGCAGAAAGAAATTTCTTGGTTTCTCAAAAGACACTGACCTCCATAGTCACAGAAACTATTTGTCAAGTAATCTGACATGAGATGACCAAACCAAATGATAATATTTCAGTCACCCTTAGAGCAGTGCAGAGAGACAATGTCACTTTGGCTAGGGTTTTTGCTGAAACACAGTGATGCTTGCAAGAAGAGATGCTAATATTGATGTTTTTCAAGAGGTTCACTTACCATCACATCCAGAGAAAAGCTGTGTCAAACAGAGTGGTCAAAAAACCTTCAGATACCTTACCTGATGAAGAGCCTCCTCCATATATGAGCAGATGGCCAAAGCCATTGCAGGTTGTTGAAAACTGATTGATCTAAAAGTGCAGTGGAAGGATACAAAGAAGTTAAATAGAAGTCATTACACAGGTAAATGATAGTGTTTATGATACAAAGGTATTGGTTCTCCTATTCAAATGAGATTTCTGTCAAACTGTGCCTGTAGTGGAAGGGAAAAAATATTGGATATATGCATGCATTGATACCAAAAGGAGCAGTTTCTTTAAAGGAAGTGGTTAAAACAATACTCCACTATCACCTACCCAGAAGTTTAAAGGAGCTCTTTTTGAGTAAAACAGAGAAAATATGGTATGAAGAGATGCAAGCTAGAATATAGCACTTACAATCCAAAAGGAGTTTGTGTATCACCTGGAAGCAGAGATTGACACCATGAACAAAAAGAGCTTTTGCCAAAGCCTGCTCATCATACAGCCATCAACAGATTAAGACAGGGTTTCTGGAAATGAGTTTTATTTTCTCTAGGCAGCACTCAAAACCCATGAAGCACTATTGTAAAACCAATCCAAGGACATCTACAAGATTCTGTCAACTCCAAGCTTAAAAAGAGGAGGCATTTCTGCCAAGCAGGGGAACAGTCAAAGCATTTTGCCACAGGTCATTATCCAATTTTGAAGACTTTGAAATACATGGAAAGAAAACCAGCAGACAGGGCTTTTTGAATTCTATCACCAAGAGGATATCCCCTTTTGATGTTATTATTCATTATGTTCAAAAAGTCATTCAGCATATAATTATTGTTTGGATAGTTTAAAAGGAAGCACAACCTTTTATTATTCAAAAGAAACAGTGGCACATATAATACACCTATAAGCAAGAAAGTGTGTTGAAAAGATAAGTTTTTTTTAAAAAGGTCCAAGAAGACTGAGGCTGCCTATTCCAAATTCTTCTGCAACCAGGGGGTCCTTACAAGTCAGTCTACAGGTTCATCAAGTACAGGAATGATCTGGCCTATTTTCAGTTTCTGGAGAAAGATTTTAAGACAAGTTTAGGCATGTTCATCATTAAAGGAAGGAGTGCCATATCAGTGCATTTTGAGTAAAAGAGTCAGAAAACAGATTTGAAAGACACTTGGCTTTTAAGTCATTTTCAAGGAAAAGCCTTGTCACTTTGTAGCAGCTGGAAAAGAAATTTTGAATTTCGAAAATCAAAGAGCTTAAATCTATCTTCTCACCGAGTGGCAGAGGCACTCTATAGACTCTTTGATATATTAGTAAAGCAAAGGTCACAGTTTTGAAAAGGACACAAAAGGGTCGGCCTTAAACAGAAAATCATTGTTCAAATTTATATACACAGTAAAACTGACAAGGCCACAGTTTGAAAACAAAGGAAAACCCTCTCAAAGACGAAATCAAAGGCATTTCGATTTTTGTTTTCAAGAAAATCAATGACCATGGCCCATTCATTGTTACAAGCTCCAAGTCACGAGCAAGACCACCCTCTGCTGTTTACAAGATCAAAGGAGAATTTTTTTGAGTAAAGATGCACAAAGTTTTCAGGTTTCGAACTGCGCGACGCGCCTGTAACACTGCGCGACGCGCTCAGGTCAATCTTTTACAAAGAAATACACTGTGGCGCGATGCGCCTGTAGTGGCGTGCGGCGCGCCTGTGCGTGCTGTCAACCTATGCCCGACAATCGACCCGACAACCCCTTTCTTGCGCGGCACTCCTCCCTTCAAACGTGCCGCGCACTCAAAGGCCCTCAAATGTGTCTTAAGAGTTGTTTAGTGATCAGAAAAGGCTCAGAAGCGACCTTCAAAGTTTTCTCTAGTTTCTCTCGCCCAAATAACAAACTGCCAAAGGGTGGTTTGCCATTTTCTCCATGAGAAAGAAATGATACCTTTAAAATCAATTTGACATGTAAAAGCACAAGAGGGATGACAGTGAATAGAGGAAAATGTTGGTTAGATAAAACCCCAGTAAGATATCTAAGAGATGTATTAAAAACTGTGATGAATCTTATCACTGTGGGAAGTTAGAAGAATAATTCATCAGGTTTGAACAACATAGAGCTACCCTCCAGGCTAAGACATGACCATGACCTCTGTCAGTAGTTATAATGAAGAAGGCATTGCCTAGGAGGATTGACAGGGATTGTTTAAAACTCAAGTTCTGCTTTGGTTTCGGGCTACTCAAAGCAAACATAGAAAAAGTGGTGGGATCTTATTGATGTCTAAAAAAAAGAGCCCAGTAGCTACCCTCAAAACAGTGATGAAAGGTAGAGGCATTGCTCAGAAGCAGAAACACAAAGTTTGGAAAATAAAAACAGTGGGCCTAGTTCTATGATAACAGTGATTAATATTAAATGTTTTCTTGTTTCAAAGTGTTTTCCTTAGTATGACAAAGGGCAAAAAACAGTGTTTCTCTTTGATTCCATAAGGCAGAATTAGTGTATAAAACTGTAAATTGTCCATTTGGGAGCATTATCAAACTTTGAATGAAGAACAGTGCATACAAGGCCAGTGTTTTGGTATAGGAAGAGCCTTGATTGTTTATAACTCCTATAGGCCTTTTGTCAAACACCTCAGAAACTTTTCAAGCTCTTTCACCTTGTCATATGAAACAAGTGAAGTCTGATCGTGTGTGCACTTGGTTGAACTGTGTTTGTGTTGTTGAATCCACTTGTAAATTGGCATCCAGAGAAAGACATAGCAGGGTTTTGAGATTAAGAGGATTGTGTTTTCCCTTGGTCAAAGACACAATAATATATTTTTGGCCTCAAACTTTAAAGGGCAGGGTGACCTTACCACAAAAACACAGGAATTTCACTTGGACTGCCTATCCTTATTATGTTTGCTTGTTGAGTAACATACCAAGTGAAAGGTGTTGTTTTGGAAAGGGGCGAAGAGTGGTGTGTTCAAAGGGTATTTTCACACTACATTTAAAACCATTAGTGTTTACAGTAAGTTAACAGACTGAGACAAAGCTGCCTAAGACAGACTAAAGAAGGCATTCCAAAGACTTGGAAACATTTTGGTGTTTTCAGAAGTACATCTAGATCAAGATGTCCCGCTAGGCAAGACAACAGGAGCAACATGACAGTGGTGAAGATGAGCAGCAGCAGGAACCAGAGGGGGAGAGTGCTGAACAGCAGCAACTCAGCAATTTGAACAGCAGCATAAGGATGATGATCAAGGACAGCAGTTTCAAGAAGAAAAGAAAGAAAGACACCTTTAAACTTGGAGTTTGGTCCCAAGCTTCGGAGCATGTTGCCATGGACCCTTGAAGGTCATGCATGCCAATTTTGGGCCTTGTTCGACAACTTTTTGTTTTTTGGCATTTTTTGGGTTTTTGGTCGAAGACTCATAAATTCGCCATTGCAGTCTGATGAGTTGTCAAGGGAGGAGAATGATACCGATGGATGCCATAATTCCATGAGCAGGTCTCCAGCGATTTTCAGGGCATTTGAAGATCATTCGCCCCCTCAAATTGGCGAAAAACAGCCTCATTTTGCACGTTCTGCCCGCCATATCAGCAGCCTGCTATTTTCTGGGTTTTTGCACACAGGTACAGTTTTGAGGGACTTCCAGAGATCAGATTGAGGTGATTTCACTTGCGCCGGAAAGTAGACACAGAGAGCTTTCCAGCAAGCCCTCATGAGCCCCATTTCGACATCGGGAAGGCTGCCATTTGCATCCAGCAAGTCAGGGGACCTTTTTCAGGCATAAATATAAAGTATTTTTGTAATTTTTGAACTCCAAAAATCTGCTTTTCCCAAATGTGCGTTAAGCTATTTTTATCATTGGGAAATGATGTAAAGTCAATATAATTTCCGTTTTTAGTAGTTTTTTAGATATTTTATGGGATATTTTGTGCCTTGGGCTTTGCAAAGTCTCAAGGACAAGTTTAGATATTTTGACTTGGCCAATGGGATAGCTAGTTGCTCCATGAGGTTTTCCTCCCTCAAGCCTATTTATTCCATGGGTTTCATTGTAAATAGGAGGCTGAACTTGAGAGAAGAATTAATACATTGGTCATATGAGCTTTAATGAATACACTTGTGTTATGATTTTTGGACTGCCTCTTGGATGCTTTTGAGGAGTGATGAAGGATGGGTGATGGATTCCATGACATGGTAGAATGGTATAGTTTTTCTTGCTATGTTTTTTGTCTTCTAGTTTTCATTCATAATCCATGCTTCTTGCTGCTATAGATCAGTAGAGATTATTTTTGAGATATGCCCATGGAGGCACCTCAAAATTCCTGAATCTTCATAGCTTGATGTTTTCTTCTTCCTTAGTTATGCTAAAGAATTCTTAACTGCTCTTTAGTAACTGAAGGATAATGTTTGCTAGTTTTATTCACAAGTTCTATGTATGTTGAGTAGAATGTATGGTGTGCCCTGCCTACCTATAAGCTGTCCATAGTTCTGTCCATAAAACTTTCTCTTTGACTGATTTGTTGATCATCTTGTTGAACCAAGGAGGCCTAGTCCCAATCTAGCCCTTTGCCTAAAACTATGAAAGCTTGTTTGTCAAAGTGCCCAATGACTTAGAGACTATGTTTAGGCGTTCCGGCGTAGTTTATGAGTTGTTAGTTTGTCTTATGTGTTTTCCCCAAAGTCTGATAGCCATTTCCCAAAGTTAGAGGGTCCTATACTTCTATGCATGGCTAGAATGTTTGATTTCTGTGTATTAATTAGCTCATAGTTACACTTAGCATGATTAATGGCTTGCTATTACATGTTTATGTCTACTATTAACTAGTTATACTTGAAATCCCTCATCTTTAGAGACTTTTGAGAATACTAGCTAATTGACTTATCCCACCGCACTCTAACATAATGGCGATCACGGTTGGACTTATTGAGTACATGACAGTCTAGCAAACTTTTGTAGACTCCTTAGTCCTTTAACATTTAACTTAGACCATCAGCCTTTAGAATCATTCAGAGTAAACTCTCTGTTTCACCATCCTAGCAAAGTGATGAATCAGGTTCATAACACTCTTACATCCTAGGCTGCACATAAAACTCAGAAAAAACCACAAAAAACTCCCTTAGATTGGTTTTTGACATTATTGGTGGTGGACCATACAAGTATATCTCAAAAAAAATAGACATTCCACCTGGCGACTCCACTAACCTCTAGTAGCCCTTACTATTTTACCGAACTCTAGGTTACTATCCGATAGACCTATCCCATCGCTCACTAACATAGCGGGAGATGGTGGGACACTGAGTACATGATAGTCTAACAAATTCTCATAGACTCTTTTGTCCTTTAGATACTTAAACAAGCAAGCAGCCCATAGACCCATTTTAGAGTAAACTCTTTTTGTTCTCATCACCCTAGCAAAGTGTTGAAACAA
The DNA here is from genome assembly GCA_034641835.2 of Pinus albicaulis. NCBI lineage: Eukaryota > Viridiplantae > Streptophyta > Pinopsida > Pinales > Pinaceae > Pinus > Pinus albicaulis. The sequence continues at coordinate 2,244 of JAXQQM020086165.1, read as the reverse complement.
GTCTAGGATACTTTAACAAACCATAGGCTGCACTTAAAACTCAGAAAATCCAAAACATTCCCAGATTAGTTACCGGTGGTGGACCATAGCTAAATCTTTTCAAAAAACAAACAAGTTCTACCTGGCGACTCCACTAGCCTCCAGTAGGCCTTTTTCCCCACTAGTCCTTATAAAGACTCCTAGGAATGCAGTAAGTAAACCCAATCATCCTGATGGAGGAAGACATGGCTCAACACCTGAGGACACAAAGGAGATATGCTCCGATGAGTAGAGAACATATCCCTGGTTTCCCACACAAAATGCCCACAGATGTAAATTGGTTCGAAGACCTACCTGTCTTTCGAAATGAAAATACTGACAACCCATTTTTGCACCTCATCAAATTTCATAAGCATGTATGGAACTTAAAGGTTGAATGGCATGAGGAATGCCTCATGAAAATGTTCATGGGTACATTAGAAGAAGAGGCAAGAGAATGGTATGAAAATCTAGAACCTCGCACTTTGTTTTCTTTAAAGGATTTCCACAAAGTATTTTGTAAACACTATATAGGGCATTGTCCATCTCTATCATTGGCTGAAAATTGTTGTGATCACTCTGAAAACCTTATACAACACCTTGTAAGCATTGAAGAAGAATACGGAAATTGGCATCCTGAGGAGTTTTTAGAGGAGGTCCATAATTTTCTTACCCAAGCTAACAATCAAGATGACCAAGAAGATTTGATCCTAGATGAAATCCATCAAGAAATAAGAGAGGATCCACAAGAACTCTTTGAAAAGGTTGAAACACATAACAATCCATCTGCCCTTTCATATAAAATACAAGAGGACATTCAGCCACAAGATCAAATTCCACACAAGATGGAAAGAAATTGTTGCCCTATCCAAAGAAAACAGAAAATACCTTCTCCCTTAACTAAACAAGAAATAGATCAAATAATAAACATGCAGACAACCTATGAAACTTCATGTAACCAAAACTTCGCTGATTTTTCTCCTTTAAACCCTGCATATCATAAATCAGAAAAAATATTTGTAAATCAAGTTGAAGAAAAGCAATCTGATTGTCCAATATACATGGCTGGTGACATTACTTATGTTAATGATTCTCCAATGTTTGATCTATATGTTGATGATTATGACTTCCAAACAGAAACTAACTTTGCAGAAGATTTAGTTTTTGATTGTCGAGAGGAAGCTCAGTTTCATGAACTTGAGAAAAGTAAGCAGCCATTACAGGTCATCTATGACACTGATGAGGAGAGCCTTGAAAGTTCAGAAGTAAGTGAAGAGTCTCGGACTCTTTGCTCTACTTCGCTTCAGTCCATCAGAGATAACATTCACATATTTGGAAATCAGCAGTTTTTCAGCTTTGATGATGAGGTTGAGGAAGATGGTGAAATTCTTGAGCATGTTGTAAATGAGAAGCCTTTTCCTGAAATGGTTGAGGAAATCATTTTGGACATAGAATCTTCCTTAACTCCAGATTTGCAGTTACCCAATTCCATTGAGTTACAAATTGCAGATGATGAAGTAGAGGTTGAGAAACAAATGAGAGTTGTCACACTATCCTTTGAAGATGATTTGCTGTCAAAGTGTATCCCTGCTCATCGACTTGATGACCTTCACACAGTTTTCAGCCCGCCCTATCAAAACACATCAACTTGGATTGAAAACTACACTGCAATATATGATGAGTCTGATAGTTCCATTGATCATGAGCAAGGGGAAGAGTTGTTTTACCGAGGGGGTCCCGAATATAGCCAAGTGGAAGAAAGAGTAGTCCTGAATGAATCCTATATCTCAAAACCTCTAGATCAGGTATTATTCCAAGATCCATTTGTTGTTTTCCTTGAGAAGTCTGAAGGAGTAGTGGGTTCTATCATGAACAAGTTGCTGCCAAGAATAAGAAAAAACTTAAGCACTACTGTCCAGAAACAAACCAAGTGGGAGTGGCCTTTTCATTATTTCTGCATCATAAAAGAACTAAACCAGAATGACCCATGTGAGCATCTACTTGACTGGTTGCATTGGAAAACAGAGTTCACCAAACAAATGTCTATTGTGTACATATTAGATTAGGATAGAAAGACAACAATAGAAAATAAGCTTAGCCTGTGAGCACCTTTTCATTTGTAGTTTGTTTGAAGAAAAAGTGAAAAAGCAGAAAATACAAAAAACAGTGAAAAGTAGAAAAAGAGGGCATTTTCTAAAAAGCAGTGGTAAGGCCCCATGTTCCAAA
>JAXQQM020086919.1:0-31471 GCA_034641835.2 Pinus albicaulis | reverse complement strand
CCCATGCTACACACTATCGAGCTAGATCTAGCAAATCACTTGCTCCAATCCTTAGCCACTTGATAGCCAACCTTGATTGCGTATTTTAATGCTAGGTGATGGCCTCCTTATATAGATAAACCACCGGCCTAAACTTTGCAATACTCATAGCTTACTCCACCTATCTATGTGTTGCAAATAGCAACAGTATAGTTACAACTGATAGCTAACTCTACCCTTTCATCTATCTCTTTCACTGGTCTCCACTGAACTGATCATGCATTGTAGTGAACTGAAGTGTTCTTGAGTTGACTAATGAGTTAATATTTAGTAAATTAAATATTATTTAATTTACTCCACTCATATCTAATTGATTAGCTAGTTAACTAATCCCAACTAGTTCAACTGAAATAAATAGAACATAACTCCACTATTTGTCCCGTTAACTCCTCCAAAACTTCTGCCACTGAAGTCTAACTGAAGTAAACCATGCAAGATGCCATCAAACCCTAGGAACCATGTGATTCCTTGTGTCAGTTGCATGAGCCACCTCCATGACTCAAACTGAAGTGCGCCAAGAGAGTAAACTGTTGTTTATAGTCAAAATATTATTAAGGGTAAATAATATTTGACTTCCATATTTTTAGGAGATCAGTCTAAAAATAGCCTGGGTCCTAAAAATAAGGGTCTCATCTATTTTTACCGACATGTCGCATACTTTAAGAATCTCCAAGTAGAATTCCCAAATTATGCTCCGTATGTCTAAAATAGACATAGTCTAAAAATAGACTTTGCGCCAGAATTTGCCTGCGGGCCCACTTAGTGAAGGCGACTTCATTTCACTAAGCTCCATCATCTTGCTGCATTCTCAACACTCCCTCTCGGCAAGATATGGATTATCTGCAACCCCTATCCTGCCTCTGTGGAATTCGAACTTGCTCCTGGTGAGCGCCTTCGTCAGGATGTCGGCATCCTGATCCTCAGTGGGAACATATGAAAGCATCATGATCCTCCGCTGAACACAATCTCTGATGTGATGGTACCTGATGTCGATATGTTTGGACCTATCATGAAAAATTGGATTAGCCGAGAGCTTGATGCAGCTCTGGTTATCACAGTAGATCACTGTAGGCTCCAAATGCAACCTGAACAAACCTGCGAGGATCTTCCTCATCCAAATAGCCTCACATGCAGCCAAACTTGCTGCCATGTACTCGGCCTCTGCTGAACTGAGTGCCACGGATCTCTGCTTCCTGCTGTACCAGGAAACTGCTGTCGACCCAATGCTGAAAGCTCCTCCAGAAGTGCTCTTCCGGTCCGTTGGGCTCCCTGCCCAATCTGCATCAGTGAAACCAGAAAGCTTCACTCCATCCTCCTGTCTGTACCATAGACCATATCCCGATGTGCCTCTGATATAGCGCAATACATGCTTGCCCGCCTTCCAAAGGAGCTTGGTAGGCTTAACCATAGCTTGCGAAAGCTGGTTAACTGCATAGCATATATCGGGTCGAGTATTGACCAGATACATCAACGACCCCACCAACTGTCGATAGGCAGTGGCATCCACTACCTCCTCCGAAGTAGCATCTCCCTTCCTCCAACCTCCAGGAAGAGGGGTATCAACAGGCTTGCAGCCTTGCATGTTGAACCTCTCCAGAATCTCCCGGGCATACTTGCCCTGAGAAACAAACAGTCCTCCGCTGCGCTGCCAAATCTCCAATCCCAGGAAATAATGAAGGATGCCCCGGTCCTTCATCTCAAACTCTCGTGCAAGATCATCCTTGCATGAAAGTATCAACTGCTCGTCGCCAGTCAAAATCAGATCATCTACATACAGTACGATGATCAACAGCTTCCCCTCCACCACAATCTGGTACAGGTTTGGATCCGCCTCTCTCTTGGAGAATCCAAGCCCGGTGAAGTAGCTGTCTATCCGAGTGTACCAAGCACGAGGTGCTTGCTTCAGCCCATACAGTGCTCTCTTGAGTCGGCACACATGCGACTCACTTCTGAAGATCTCAAAACCTTCAGGCTGCTCTATGTACACCTCTTCCTCAATAACTCCATTGAGGAACGCAGTCTTCACATCCATCTGATGAATGTGCCACCCCATCTGCTCTGAGAGAGCAAGGATCGTCCGTATGGAAGAGTACCTTGCGACAGGTGCAAAAGTCTCCTCATAGTCAATCCCCTCGATCTGTGAGAAGCCACGGGCGACAAATCTCGCCTTGTGCTTCTCCACACTCCCGTCAGCCGCCTGCTTCACCTTGTAGATCCATCGCGAACCTACAACTGATTTCCCAACCGGTCTTGGGACAATCTCCCATGCACTGTTCCTGATGATCGAATCATGTTCTTCGATCATGGCATCAACCCATGCGGGTTCCTCCACAGCTTCCTCAAAAGAGGATGGCTCTGTCACAACACATTGACTCATAAGAGCCATGTATCCCGTGTACCGATCCGGTGACTGTCTCTGTCTGCGCTGTGCTGTAGGTGGTCCTACAACCTTCTCTGCATCCCGAGCCAGTCGCTCAGCTTCTGTAGTGCGCATGCGCCCTCTGATGGTTGGCGCTGCCTGGGTGGTTTCTTCCACCTCCCGAACCTCCTCTTGTGGCTGATCCACATCTGGAAGCTCCTCCTTAGGAACTAACAGCTCCTCATCTGCATGCAAGTGTAGCTCCCTCTCAAGCGAACACTGCATGGCTTTCTCCTCCTGAAATTTTATATCCCGTCGCACAACAGTCTTGCGACTGTCTGGCACATACACCTGATAGTTGTGAGGTGTATCAGTGTACCCCACAAATATTCCAACCTCAGCAGTTGGATCCAGCTTCCTTCTCGCATCCTTCGTCACATGCATGTAGACAGGAGAACCAAAAATCCGCAAATGGGAAATATCGGGCCTCTTGCCAGAATAAGCCTCCTCCAGTGTACTCATGCCAAGAACCTTGTGAGGACAACGGTTCGGCACATATACTGCTGTATTGCATGCCTCAGCCCACAAGTGAAGGGGTAGGCCCTGATCATGCAACATCGCCCGTGCAGCACCCACGATCGTTCTGTTCTTCCGCTCAGCCACCCCGTTCTGCTGTGGGTTATGGGGTGCGATGAGCTCTCTCCGGATCCCTTCTGCGCTGCAGAACTCCTTGAATTCAGCCGAGATGAATTCACCACCGTTATCACTCCTTAGAGCAATCACCTTCTTCCCCGACTCCTTCTCGACCAGTGCTTTAAACTCATAGAACTTGGCGAATGTATCGCTCTTCTTCTGCATGAAGAAGATCCAGCACTTTCGAGAGAAATCATCAACAAAGATCACATAATACTTGTGCTTTGCTGTCGAAGAAACTGAGAAAGGACCACACACGTCTGTGTGAACTCTCTCAAGGATCGTGGTGGCGCGACTATCCTTCTCGTGAAAGGTGGCTTTCACATACTTCCCTAAAGTACACCCCTTGCACTGATCTGACTGCGCAAGGGTGCCCTTAGGAAGTCCAGTAGAAATCTGCTGCAGAATCTTCAAAGCTCCATGGTGAAGATGGCCAAATCTCCTGTGCCATAGTTCGCCCTCATCATCCCGGCTCACCACATCTCCAGCCTTGCATGCCATAGCTGCGCAGTCATCTACCTGCAACTGATAAAGGTTCTAAGTTCGAACCCCTATCTTCCGGGTCTCTCCAGTAGTCTTACTGCGCAGGAAGGCTTTTCCTTCGCTGAAGACCACATCATAACCCTTATCCTCCAACATAGCTACTGAAATCAGGTTCTTCTTCAATCCGGGTACATGCATGACATCCTTTAGTACAAAGGGTTTACCAGACTCCCTCTGAAAGGATACGGTACCGATACCAGTCGCACTGTATCTACCGTCATCGCCCATCTCGATGTGCATACCCAAATCCTTGTCCTCCAGATCTGAGAACAACTCCTGATCTCCCGTCATATGAAATGACGTACCGCTGTCCAAGAACCACACCGATCCCAGCATACTTGAAACTAAGCATGCAATCAGTGAAACTTTGACAACCACCCCCACACTTCCCAGCTCATCTCTGCACTGAGTGAACTTCGTGAGGTATTTGGCGATGCTGTCGCCCTTCTCCATCTTGATGTTCCTGAGCTTATCTTTGAGCGCTAGCTTCCTTTGGTCACTCTTACTCTGGAATAGATCCGTCAAAGCTTTCCACATTAAATATGGAGTAGCCTTTCCATGCAGGCTGGATACAATATGATCCTTGACGCCCTCCAACAGGATCCTTCGACATTTCATGATCTTCTTTTGCCATGCATCGACCAGAGTTGCATCAGTGGGCTTTGGGACATCCGCATCCATGAACTCCTTCAGACCATTATCTTCTAACACTGCTTCCATTCGATCTTTCCATGCAACATAGTTCGAACTGCCTTCAAGAGCATATTCGAGTCGCAAACCATTGAAAGAAAACATCTTTCAACACCGGCACCAAGAAGAACAACCTTCTGCAAAATTCGAATTCCAAACTCCAAGCTCTATCGCTTCCGATCTATACTTGAAAACAAATTATTTCCAAATCAGAGATTGACTGCAAGGGGATTCACCGGATCTTTCACCTTACAAAGAAGGATGAATATTCCGGAGGCTACCTGGCCCGCATGCAGACTCTGTCCGAGGAAATAAGTTTGCAATCACCGTAATAGACTTCGACAATTAACTTCGCTCTGATACCATGTAGAAATTAGCTGAATAAATCACTTATCCAATGAAGATTAACCCGATCATACATCAATTTCGAATTGCATGCATAACACATAACCCTCTTCTACAATTAATTGTCACATGCGGAAATAATATAGAAGCAATCTCACATCAAATCAATCACACTTTAACTCAGTATGTATGGGGAAAGCCTATAGCTGAAAACCCCCCAGCTATTGTGTATATTATAATGGAGAAATCATGTAACAATCATAGTACAAAAACTCTTCAAAAGCTCTCATGCACTACCTCCCATGCTACACACTATCAAGCTAGATCTAGCAAATCACTTGCTCCAATCCTTAGCCACTTGATAGCCAACCTTGATTGCGTGTTTAATGCTAGGTGATGGCCTCTTTATATAGATAAACCACCAGCCTTGTCTTTGCAATACTCATAGCTTACTCCACCTATCTATGTGTTGCAAATAGCAACAGTATAGTTACAACTGATAGCTAACTCTACCCTTTCATCTATCTCTTTCACTGGTCTCCACTGAACTGATCATGCACTGTAGTGAATTGAAGTGTTCTTGAGTTGACTAATGAGTTAATATTTAGTAAATTAAATATTATTTAATTTACTCCACTCATATCTAGTTGATTAGTTAGTTAACTAATCCCAACTAGTTCAACTAAAACAAACAGAACATAACTCCACTATTTGTCCCATTAACTCCTCCAAAACTTCTGCCACTGAAGTCTAACTGAAGTAAACCATGCAAGATGCCATCAAACCCTAGGAACCACGTGATTCCTTGTGTCAGTTGCATGAGCCACCTCCATGACTCAAACTGAAGTGCGCCAAGAGAGTAAACTGCTGTTTATAGTCAAAATATTATTAAGGGTAAATAATATTTGGCTTCCATATTTTTAGGAGATCAGTCTAAAAATAGCCTGGGTCCTAAAAAATAGGGTCTCATCTATTTTTACCAACATGTCGCATACTTCAAGAATATCCAAGTAGAATTCCCAAATTATGCTCCGTATGTCTAAAAATAGACATAGTCTAAAAATAGACTTTGCGCCAGAATTTGCCTGCGGGCCCACTTAGTGAAGGCGACTTCATTTCACTAAGCTCCATCATCTTGCTGCATTCTCAACATATGCCCCATACTGTAATAGACAATCGTTCTGGAAAAGGATGTTGGCATCAAATATTCTTTCGCTACCAAACTTGATTTTGATGGGGGACCTTAATGTTACCCTGCAAGATGATGAAATTTGGGGACATTCGGCTCGAATGGATCCTCTTTCTTCTTTTCTTACTGATATGTTCCTAGATCTTCATTTGGTTGATATACGTCCTTTACCATTGTTGCCTACATGGACAAACAAGTGGGTGGATGATGCATTCGTTGGTAAACGACTGGACCGCGCTTTAGTCAATGAAAATCTATTGGATCAGTGGGTTATGCCTCGCTCTGTTGTCATTGTTTCAGATATCTCTGACCATATGCCTATAAAATTAGCATGGAATGCTGGCGGGGTGATGAAGGGAAGGTCGTTCAAGTTCAATCGAATTTGGGTCGAGGATGTCGAGTATACAAATCTAGTTAAGTCGTTGTGGCAAAATGCAGTGGATGTCGATAATCTCCGAGCCTAGGATAGATTTCATTACAAAATTCAATTGATTAAAAAGGAGACTAAGGTGTGGGAAATTAATAAGAAAAAGGCTCTTAAAAAAGAATTATTGGAGATTAAAAAACAGATGGAGGATTTATGTGCATCATTCATGACTTCTAATCCAGTGGATTCTACTATGACGTTATTATCCCATCTCAGTTGCCGGAAGCGGGAGATTCTGCGGATTGAGGAGGTCTCATAGTGACTCAAAAGTAGGATAACATGGTTGAAGGAGGGCAATCTCAACACACATTTCTTTCACAAATATGCAAATGACAGAAGGAATTGCAATGCCATTTGGCGGATTAAAAGGCTTGATTACAGTTTCGTGCACACTACATCAGAGATCCAAAGGGAAGCCTTTTCATATTTCTCTTCCTTTTATATGAAATATCAGTTGATAAGTGTTGAGAATCAGACATGGGTCCTCGATCATACCAACAGATATTTTGATGTCGAGGACATTGCACTGATTGACAAATGCATCACCCAGAAGGAGGTTCTTGGGGTCCTCAAATCTTTTCCTCATGATAAGTGCCCAGGGCCGGATGGGTGGCCTGTAGAATTTTTTATTCACTTTTTTGATCTTCTTGGAGGGGAGCTTACTGATTTAATGGAGGTATTTCGTACTCAGGGAAATATTCCTGCAAATCTGAACTCGACTTTCATTGCCCTTATCCCAAAAATTTCGGATCCCCAATCTTTCTCAGACTTCAGGCCAATATCTCTTTGTAATCTTATCTATAAGGTTACCTCCAAGATCATAGCAAATCATATTAAAGGTTGTTTGTCTCAGCATATTTCGAAGGAACAATATGATTTCTGGAAGGTCGATCAATACATGATGCTATTGCCATAGCACAGGAGGTGCTTCATTCAATGCACTCGGGAAAAAAGGAGTCCTTGATGATGAAAGTGGATCTTCATAAGGCATATGATTCTGTGGATTGGTCCTTCATTAGAATAACTCTGCTCAAAATTGGCCTTCCAATCCGGATTATTCGTTGGATTATGTCTTGTATTTCTTCTGTTCGATATGCGGTTATTGTGAATGGTATTCCGACAAATTTTTTCAAAGCAGGTCGCGGTTTACGTCAAGGATGCGCTCTATCTCTGCTAATCTTCATCCTCATAATGGATGGATTTAGCAAGATCATGCACAATGTTGAACAAAGGGGTTACTTAAAGGGTTTTGCTTTCTCACAATCTGTATCCTCGACTCATTCTCTATTTGTCGATGATCTATTAATCTTTGGTTATCTCATTAGAAACTATTGGTTCTATATACATATAATATTCTTGTGTTTTGAATCTGCTACAGGCTTGAGTATTAATAGGAGCAAATCATTTCTAATTTATGAATTTGGGGACATACAGGAGATAAGGTTCATTGCAGATTTTCTGGGTGTGGAATACATATTGGCAACACTTGGTCTCAAATACTTGGGATATATAATCAAACCATGCGGTTATAGGAATCGAGACTGGCTTTGGATGGTAGATAAATTTAGGACCCGCATTGGCAGGTGGACTCATCGCTGGCTTTCCATGGGGGGGCGACTTATAATTATACAAGCTGTATTGTCTCAGATGATAGTTTTCTAGGGTCATCTTTTTTATATTCCTGATGGTATCATTAGGAAGTTAAATTATATTATCACCAAATTCCTCTGGGGTGGTGCAAATATGGATACAAAATATCATCTTTGTATATTTGAATTATTATGCCGGCCCAAGGATATGGATGGTTGGGGCATTCTGAATGCAAGTGTATTCAATTGTGCACTTCTGATGAAATCATTTTGGCATGCCATCACTGGTACGAGCATATGGAACGCCATTATCCGATCCAAATATATTGATGAGGATATTTTATTTCGACTCAGTTGTCATGATATTTCTTTTCCTCGGAAAATATCTACCATTTGGGGCAGTTTCAAGAAAATTATGAGATATTTTGATCATCGTCTATGCTGGAAATTTCAAGACAGAGGTCACATTCCAATTGGATTCCAGTGCATTCTCAATCTGCATAATTGTACGGGCCCTTCCCAACAGCTGGTTCATTCTCTGGCACACCGAGGTATACATCTTCTTTCCCAAACTATTCACGAATGGTCTTTTGCTGCTCCTATTTTCAAGAATGTGAATCAATTGGGATTGATTGGGGAGGTCGTTGCTGAATGGGATCTGCTTCGAAATGAATTGTGGGGAGCTGGTTTTTGTTACGCTCCTGGAGGTGATCTGATTAAATGGAACGGCATCATTTCCAGTTCTCAAATGGTAGTGACCAGGGATTTCTTTCCATTTTGGAGTAGTAAAATTCCTACAAAAATAACTATCTTTGGGTGGTTGGTTTGGCGTGGGAAAATTCTTACATGGGAGAACCTCAAGAAGAGGGGTCAACAGGGCCCAAGTCGATGTGCAATTTGTTGTAGGGAGGATGAAACTATCTCACATTTATTTTTTTCATGTCATATCATTCGACGATTGTGGAGGTTATTCAGTTCCTTTTTAATGAATCCTTTATGGTGTCCTGAGGATTTCCTATCTTCGGTTGTTGAATGGGACAAATTGAAGTCAAATTATAATTCGCTCCCTTTCTTCCTTATATGGGAGGTCTGGCTGGCCAAAAACTAGTTTATTTTTTAAAACAAACCCTTCCAGCTGAACAGGGTATATGAGGCCATTAACAGATGGATGATTGACTAACCACAATATGTGGTGTCAGTGGTAGACTACTCACATTGCATTAGACCGCATGTGATTGCCATTCCCGCAATCTATTTTGATGGGGCTTCTGTGGAGGGTTATACTGGATGTGGAGTATGGATTAAACTGTCAATCTGAGATCGAATCCATATCTATTGGAATAGTGGCCCCAGGTTTAATAATAAGGCCAAGATCATGGCTCTTTGGGGAGGACTTTGGGCGGCATCGAAACTTCTTCTTCAGGATGTCAATATTTATGGGGACTCTAATCTGGTCATTGGATGGATCACCAATAGATTTCGTTTGTTGTCTCTAAACCTCCAAGGTTGGTTCGATAGAACACAGAGACTATGGAGAAGAATGGATTGCCCGTCAATCAATCATATATTCAGAGAAAATAATACTCGGGCGGATGGGTTATCAAAAAAGGGTCTTTTGGTTGAATTTGGGGTGATGATGATCACACACTACAGAGATGGAAATCCGACTCAGGAATCCTCTATTCCCATTCCATGATCATGTTGCACTGCTAATATAATTACCTGTGTTTTTGTTTTTTGTCTTTCTACTGGGGTTTAGTCTTCTCAGACTCTTTGGCTTCAGATCACATATGAAGCAAAGATGGATATATTTATTTAAAATGACTGCTACACACCTGGACAATCCTTCTATCAAGTGAGCCGAAACTTATTCTATCAAGCAAGCCAGAACATATTACATCAAGCGAGCCTGGAAATTCTAAGATAATCGAGCCTGCTTTTTCCTGGAAAATCCTTTATTCAATCGGAAATCCTTAGTTCAGTATTCACAGACTTTTGGCTTCGGATCACATTTCAAGCTAGCAGGGTTATATTTAGTAAGTGTGACTGCTACACCTGGGCATTCCTCCTATCAAGCAAGCCGGAACATATTAAATACTAGACAAGCGAGCCTGTAACACTTTACAAGCGAGTCTGTTGTCAGGACATTCATTTATCATATCTGTCGGATAGAAATTTTGGTCAATCTGCTGCAACCCGGCCATTTTGTCAACGTTTATCCTTGTTTCATTTTCGGCTCTATTAATTTTGCTATGCATATTAAGAACATATTCATATGCTGTCGATACCTTGGTATCATATATACGTTTTTACAAGAATGTACAACGGTTTATGGTAGGGGTTGCTTAATTTCCCCCTAATTATGATTGCCAGTCAACTTTCTAAATTACTTATTCATCCTTTGAATCTGCATTTTACAATCTGACTATGCAATGTTGGTTTTCTCGTTGAATTTTTTCAGCTGAGAATGTAATTTGTCAATGTACTGGTATATCTAATATATGCAGCGTTTTTTTTCTTCTGAAAAAAAAAAAAAAAGAAAAAGAAAAAAAAAAGAAGAAGGTGAAAGTAGTTGGAACTGTTCAACTGTTTAATATATTTGAAAAATAAAAAAGTAGCAATTGAGATAGGTTTGTAATTCAACACAAAGCGATTGACGGTAATTCATTTTAATTTGGGGATTATGCAATATTTCATGAGGGTTTCAAGGAGTTCAAATAAATGACTAAATTCATTTTAATTTGGAAATTATGGAATATTTTATGAAGGTTTTAAAATAAATGATTGACATCGCAATAAAGCAATGCTTCATTTTAATTTGGGGATTTTTGGTAGTGTCTAGGAAAACAATCCAATTTCATGAGAGTTTTAACTTTTTACAAACTCAGGTTATTTATGCAATAATTTTTCATGAAAATATTAGTTCTCTTTATGGGATTTTATATAGAGCGATAGAATTTTTTACTGAAATCTAATTTTTAGTGTTATTTTATAAGTGGGTTTGCTTAATTTTTACTATATGCTTTCTGTAAAAGCTGCAAAATCAAAAGCCTAGAAGAGTTTTAAATTTGTAATAATATTATTGAATAAAATATATATATATATATATATATATATATATATATATATATATATATATATATAAAATGTTAAAAATATGAAATTTACAATAATTATAAAATAAGAAAAAATATATATAGTAGACAAACATATATTTTTCCATATTAATAAAATTGTTTAATTTATGTTGTATTATTTCTTTTTTCATAGTAAGTAATTATAATTTTATTAAAATAAATAAAAACAATATTTTTTTATATTTTTTAGGTGATATTTATATTTTAAAATTATAAAATATTTAATAATTATAATTATATTTATTTTTTAATAATATATTATTGAATAAAAGAAAATATGTAATGTTAAAAATATTAAATTTACTAAAATTATAAAATAAGATAAATTATATATATAGAAGACAAACATATATTTTTCCATATTAATAAAGATGGCTTAATTTATGTTGCATTATTTCTTTTTTAATAGTAAGTAATTATAATTTTATAAAAATAAATAAAAACAATACTTTTTTATATATTTCTAGCTGATAATTATATTTAAAAATTATAAAATATTTTTAAACATTTTTTTTTAATGATACAAATTTATTTTAAAAAAATTATGTAATTTTATATAAAAATAATAAACATTTTATAAATATAATAATTTCATTTTATATAATAAAAAAAATCATTTTATATAACATAAAGTATTAAAAAATGAATTATTTTATAAATAAGAATGTTTCTCTTTAAAAATAAAAAATAAAAAATCACGGAGCATTCTTTTTAACATATTCTTTCTATTAAAAAGTATAATTTCTGTCACTTTTATTTGTTTGAGATAGAATGATTGTTTACTTTTTATAGATATATTCTGCATCATTAAAATTGTTGTTTTGTTTTTAAAATTCCACATAGTTTTTGCTTTATTTTTAAAATTCCACATAGTAATCACAATATACAAAACCGCTATCATGTTGGACAATTAGCAATCTATGAAAATTGCATAAACTAGTGATATTATAAGGAGTCAATGCTTGAAGAAGTGTAGCAACGCAAGAGGTTCCTTAATACAAGGATTAGGATCATAACCAAAGTTGGTCACAAATTTGACATTGGCCTCACGCACTTTAAATTTGCTCCATCACTTTAACCTATCGACTTTACATAATATGAAGGGAGGATATAACCATGGTTGGCTACCAATTCACACCAGGCACATAAATTGGCTTTCCCATGCTCCAATTGGCCTCCCTGGACAGAAACGACCATCAAAATTGAAATGAAGAAACGAATAGGCCATCACATTTGAACAGAAGAAACGAATAGGCCATCAATTGTAGCAGGAAACTTTTTCTAACTTTCCCTTGTAAAAGTATTGTAATTTCTAGTCAATTTGGGCCGTTCATTAGGCAGATGATCTGACGGTAGAAGTTATGTTTAATTTAGGGTTTTTCTTCCCTAGAAGACAACCCCTCATTTTGTATGAGGGTATTGTATTGCGGTTGTGTATTGTATATGTATTCTTAAAGCGAGAAACAGATAGGGAGACTATGAGAGAGAACAGAGGATATTATAGCAGATCTGTTGTAGTTTATGTCTCCTCATTTCGTTGGATAATAGAAAGGAAGGATTGGCTGTTCGGGGTGGACGTAGCCCAAACTGGGTGAACCACGTATATTTGTGTCTCTCTCATTTTATGTGTTTTGGGTGTTTGTGTTTTCTGCATATTTTATGTGTTGCATTGCTCTGTAATATATAATTTTCTAACATTGTTCAAGTTGAGGTTGTAGGGATAGAGGGGGAGATGGGTGATCCTGACACTGCAAAGATACTCACCGAGTTTGAGAATCATATTGAGGGTTTGACCCATAGTATACTAGAAACATGTATTAATGAGGTCCCCATCCTTCTGCAACCATACAACATAAGAGTGCAAAAGTGTATCAGTCGTTTTCTATTCAAAGTTGCTCAAGTGATTGTATGTTGTCGAGAGAAGCATAGGGATTAGACGCATAGGAGGATTTTTAGCCATATTTTGTCTACATGTATTATGATATTATAGGTCATGTGGCCATATGTGTCTGAGACAATTTTTTTGTAAAAAAAAACATTATATATAGTTTCCTATGTTTGCATGTCTTCTAGTTTTATTATACTCTCTTGCGTAATATGTGATGATGGTTTGTGTATTTATATGTGTTGCAAATGTCTGTCTAATAAAAAATTGGCTAATGCATCTGTTAATTTATTAAGACTCCTAGGAAAATGTTGATATTGGATGTAATCAAAATGTCGTACAAAGTGGCGAACCCTTAAAAACATACATAGAAAATTTGGACTTCATAGTGAATAGACATTATTTAAATGTTGTACTCCAAGTTGTGAATTGATTCTGACAACTGAGTGGTGAATGCCACATGAAATAAAAACTAAATGGTGAATGCCATGTGAAATAGTATCAAATAAAAATTCGTTCACTGCATTATATTCAACAATGTTATTTGTCTAGAAACCAATAAAAATCCCTTGTAGACTCATTAACTCTTCATCAAGAGCATATATTTCCCATGATGAGAAAGAAAGGTTCCTAGAACTATGACTAGCACCATCTACATAACCAACATATAGCTAAGGGAACGCTGACATCTGCAAATAAAATCAAATTCAAGATTATCAGAGATGGTAGAAAACTCTAGAAAATCACACTATAGACAAACTAACAAACCCATACAGTGTGTATTACGCAGAAGAAATCTAAGCATAGTAGGGTGATTGCATGAAGACGCATTAAACTTTTGGGGAAAATGTAGTGATGAAATTTCAAGGTTTTCCTCTTTTATCGAGTTGAAGCCCTCAAAATTCATATAAGCATTGTCAATTTTGATTTGGAGTAAAAATAAAAAATGTGAAGAATTATATTGTTGTTCTATTGCTATTTTTTACAATTTTTTTAGTTTCATATAAATTTCTCAATTTTCCATTAAATGCAATACTTGTCCTTGCAAATTTTCACACATCTTAAGAGGTACATGTGTGTTTAAGTAGAATAACTTAGTATAAAATGTGTAATATATATATATATATATATATATATATATATATATATATATATATATATATATATATATATTTTTTTTTTTTTTTTTTTTTTTCGAAGTTGGAAAATTAATATTTCAATTTCATTTTGGAGACACATGTGTTCACGTGATACTATTTTCAACTCGTTAAATAAATTTAAAAATCAAGAGTACCTTTTTGAAGAGGACTTGTAAATGAAGATACTAAGATTTTTTGAAATTTTTTGAAAGACCTTCTAGTGGAGGTTTTTACAGAAGCCCCTATAAAAATAGCCAAAAAAATTGTTTGTATCATAGATCACTAGTGGAGGTGGGTGGGCGGATGTTTTAGCAGATGTTTTTTGGATGGTGCATCTAAAATATACAAACACATTGGTGCTTTACTAAACATACAAACACCAGTGCTTCATATATGATGGTGCACCGTGGAAAATTAATTTTTTGTATTTAAACAAAACATGGTGCACTAAACAATACAACAGACCGGTGCTTTAATAGTAGATAGCACTAGTGCCCTTCATGTAGAAAAATGACCAGGTGCATACCACTAAGGAGCACTGTTGTAGTTTTGGATTTCAAAAAAATGTGGTGTTATTTTCCAATGATGCTCTGATGCGGTAAATGTACTAAAATGCCTCGGGGCTTCTTCTAAACAGCACCACTAGGTGTTATCAAATTTCTAAAAATAGAGTGGTGCTATAGTAAAACCACAGCACTAGTGCGACACATGTATACAAACATCCCGGGGCCTCACGAAACACACTGCGATATTTTTTTAATTAAAAAGAAGCATGATGCTTTTGGAAATATCCCACCCTGGTGTAGTTAGCTAAAACATCGAACGAGGGTTAAAAAAAAAAACCCTTCAGGTCGTAATTTTCATCTTTACCATCTATGGTGTAGGAGAGCTTTGAAGCACCTGTGCCACTATTTCCACATGCAAGCGCCTTGACGTTGGTGCTTCTCTTGCTCACCATCTTTTCGTACTGTGCTCACTATTTGAGTTTCCAATTTTTCAAATGGTGTTAAAATTTGTTTTGCTCCATTACGTGTCCACAATTCCTCCCCGACAACCAAATGTCTAGGTAAGTCTATGCTTGTTTATAATTTAAGTTTTTTTCATATTAGATTTGAAAATTTGGTTAATTTTCCCACTATTAAAAAAAAAAAAAAAAATCATTACGTGGTGCGTTCGATATGCTCAACTCACACTGGGTGCAGTGCATGTCGATGCGTGAACATAACACGTCGTGCTCTTTATGGTGTGTTTTTTAAATTATAACACACCAATAAAGATATGATTTATTGTACGTCAGTGTGTCACACCCAGTGTGCTTATATTTACCAAACACACCACAAAAATAATATTTAAAGATGTAGTTGTAGCTCAATGCATTCGATAACCTGAACGTTCTGAACCAAAGAAAAAAGGTTATATGTGTGCACCGGTGCACAAGTGTGCCACACCACTATAAAAAAATTAAATCTATGAACTAAAAGAGGTATGTCATACTTATGTGTGCATCGATAGCGGTACGGTTATAGTTGAAAGCACACCAATGTTGGTGCATGACTGTGTTTCATGTGCATCACAATTTTTTTTTTTTAATTGAAGGTTATGTTTCCATATTTATAAATATATGTTTCATTTAATAAATAAATAAATGTATTTTATGTATGAGGCTAATTTTAAATTCCAATCATGTAACAAATACATCAACAAAGGGAGTAGCACCATCATCAGGAGTAGCAGACAGACCCATACAATATGGTTTGAACATGGCAGGCCACAAAGAGGTAGAGGGATTTATACCCTCGCCCTATTACTACATCGACTCGAGTGCTCTTGAGAAATGTAAGCCTCCTCAAGTACTATGAGGAGGCTACATCCCTGAAGACGCACTTTGTTTTATTGGCGCATCTAATGTTGATGGAGTGCCTAGGAGCATGCTTTCTTTGTCAGTCCTGTGACTTGGTATAGGCCTACTGAAGAGGACATATAACTTATCACTGTCCTATCCATGAGAGGGGAGGACTTTCCCCAGTTCCATGATGTCCCCCATGGTGTAGCCGAGAGTGAGATTGCATGCACTCAAAGATCATGGAAAATTTTAGGGGTTAATATTTGCAAATGGGCTAATTTTCCATGCTTTTTCCAAAAACAAGATTCACCAATTTCCATTTTTCTTAAAATAAATTCACCCAAATTTTATAGGATAAAATTATTTTACATTAAAAATGACCAAAATTTTATAAAGACTATCACAAAAACTTTATAAAGGCTATAAAGTCATTAGAAATTTGAATGCTTTTATAAAAATATTACCTAGCATTTTACAATTTTCATATTGGGGATTAATAAGATTTTCCAAGGTTTCTAAACTTTAAAATAAATTTCCATCCTTCAAATTTTCCCTGTCAGAGATATGTCGGGCCTCGAGCAGTCTGTCCATCAAATTTTTTTGTTTCGTGGTGGACAGCTAAATATTTTTTCTTTTTCACCCAAGGAGGTTAGGTGCCTCTCATTATTATTCATGACCATTGCACACTCTATTAGTGATGAAGAGTAGTTGCCCTCTTTTGTATTTTTTTGATTCTTTGATTCTAATGCAACATTACATTAGATGGTATGCCATTTTTTTGAGGCAATTTTTCATGGCTTTATATTGATTTCGTGCATTGAGACATGTGAGAGATACCTTCCCTTTCACTTCTGAGCTTTTTTTTTATTTCTTGAGAGGTTTCCATAGACGAGGCCTAAATTTTATCTTCATCCTCCTAGGCCAATCACTGAGGTTTAGATGCGCATCTGGGGGAGATGATTCCCAAGAGGGGCTTGTCGAAGTTTCCCACCAGGATTTCTCCCGAGGCACTGGCGTTATTGGGCAGTGAGGATGACCATGCATTCATCACATTGGAATTTCTCTATGCGGGGATTGATTGGAGAGGGTATCCCAACATCTTCTTCATATTGGCTAAGCCTCGAGATGATAGTGTTGACACCTAATCCTAGGGATTGGGTGAAATTGTAAATTAGTGTAAATAGAAAATAAAGAGAGGCGGAAGTTGAAGAGACACTGGGAGATGAATCCCAAGAGTCTCACCTCCATGTATATAATTGTGTGAACTCTTTAATGCAAATACAATTTAGTTTTGCTGGAGTTACTTCCTAGTCTAACATGGTATCAGAGCCAACTCCATTTTTGGCTTCCCTGCCCTTGTAACTCCCTCCTCCACTTTGCAAGGTTGTCTCTGCCATATTCTTGCTATATTATTTTCCCTTATACCAATTTTTTTCCAGTTTGCCAATTCCCATTGTGCTCTCCATAGTTTGTCGATTCCACTGAACGTTGTGGACTCATTTTTAACCCGTTGCTTGGTCTCCAATTTGCAGTCCATTCCTCATACTCAGCATACTCTTTCATGTACGCAACTTCATACCACTATGCTCCACGCACTATTGGCCCACTCCACCTCTCAGCGTTGCCTCTCATTTAGTCACCTCAAACACTGCCATATCGACTCCTCATATCTCGACTTCTCATATAGTCAAGGCTACTCTATACATTGATGCCCTATCTGCACTCCATTCATAATCGAAAACTAAAATACTGCTTGGGCTCCATGCATATCTGCAGTCGGCCCTCCTTGTGGCACTTACTCACATTCCCTCATCCTCATATACCCCTCAACTCACCTCCTCTATAATACGGGCCTCACCTCCATATAATACACTTTACCACTGTAATACAATACTCCACACGAAATATACGACTCCACCTACATGCCTCGCAGACTTCTCGCAGATGAATCGTGGCTCTTCTCCCACCGTGGCTCCTCCTCGGCGCTCCCACCTGTAATATTGCGTTACCCTTGACCCTCCATATCCACCTACAATTGGCCTCTCCACATCAACCTTCCCCAAACATCATCCTCCCAGATATATAGGCCCTCCACAATATACACATCCTACTAGCCCTTTGCTCTACGGTGCTCCCACTCGCACAGTCAGCCCCTCTCTACGTTGTCTACACAATTTTCCCACCTGTGGTATCAACGTCCCTCATGCGGTAACCTCCCCCAATAACACCTCCCCCATATCCCACTTTCCCCAATTAAAAACTTCCCCATATACAGTCTTCCCCAAATATACGTCTATTGTATTAAAAAAGATAAAATTACAAATTAGCAACATAATTCATTTTTCTATAGTATTGGCATAGTGGCAGTAGAGTGAATGCTTTTTTATAGTACATATTAGAATGCATTCACTCATATATATTATGGGAGTTGTTCTCTCTTGCAAGGAGAACTATCTTCAGTGGTCCCAGAAAATCAAGCACACTCTCATTTTTAATGAGTTGTTTAAGGAATTTGTGAACGAGACAAAGAAAATGCACTTGCAAAGCATACATTAGACAATGAGATTTCCATATAGGAAAACAAGAAAAGAAAGGCCTATGCCTTTATTGCAACATCTGTAAATGAAGCACCATATTACACCATTCTGAAATGCTTATGAATCCTTGAAGAAGTTGAAAGAACTCTATGACTCACACTCAAAACTTGAAGTTATTCAATTGATGATTAAAATATTGAGTCTTGAATTTAAAAATGATGACCCTCTTTCTTTAGCATCAGAAGTAAGATCTGTCATGCATGAAATTAAAAACACTGGTGTTCAAATAGACATACCTCTCATATCTTATGACAATGAATTATATCCAACTTACTCACATTATCTTGAGTCATGGTAAGCAAGTGGAAACCTCAAGGAGATTACCTTTGACTCCCTTGAGGAGAATTTTACAGAGAGAGAAACCGCTTTTGGGAATAATACAACTCCTTGGTCTTCTGAAGAAGTTGTGTGTCTTACAAATAGAGAGAATAATCATGCTCAATATTCTTTTATAGGAAGAGGTGGCCAAAGAGGAAGAGGAAGAATAAATTTTTGAGGCAGGGAAGGCAGACAATTTCAAGGAGAAAAATCTGATCTTCATTGCACACTGTGCAATAGAGATGGACATGATGCATCCACATGTAAGGTACCTTGGGAAAGAATTGAGAAGGAAATAAATGAATCAAAAGGTAAAACTCATGACAAATATAAAGGTAAAGCACATGAATCCACTCATTATGTTGTGGCACATTGTAATATTGTAGTGAATGAAGACTTGTTTAATGCTTGGCATTCTTCTTGGGAAAATTATTCTTGCTTGATTCAGAAACAACGTGTCACATTACTTTTAGAAAATATTTTTTTGAAGAATTTACTAACAAGATTGATGGAGTAGTATAATTTTCATACAAATCAAAACTCAAGCCATCTGAGGGCTTGGTACAATCAGGCTCGAACAGCCTAGTCTTTCAGACTTTCTTCTACATGAGGTTCTATACCTCCTAGATTTGAGGAGAAACTTGTTGTATTTGATCCATACCCATCGGTAAGGACACTCCATTCATATGATTGATGGCAAGGTTGAGGTCAAAAAGCATCAAATCACTCACTTTTCATGACATGGATAGAAGAAGAAAGACTTCTAAAGTTGCAAGGTACCTCTACTCGTGTACAAAAAATTTCATTCAGTTCTCACTATGATGAAGGTACATTCCCATAAGGTCTTTTATGGAATGATATATTTGGACAATTGAACTATGACAACCTTTGATTGTTGAAGAAAAATGGTGCTACTTTTTTCCTTACAATTCCTAGGATACTTAAGCAATGTGATGCTTGTATTCTAGGAAAGCATAGCAAACAATATTTTCATGAGTCACATTCCAGAGCACATAGAAAACTTGACCTTATTCATTCAGATTTATGTGGTCCCATGCCTATTCCTTCTTCAAATGGAAATAAATATATGATGACATTTTTTTATGACAACACCATAATGTGTTGGGTTTGCTTATTGAAGAATAAATCTGATGCTTTTCAAACATTCAAAAACTTTCATGCATGGATTGAAAATGATGCACAAACTCATATTGTCTCTATTCTCACTGATAATGGAAAAGAAAACACTTCAAATGAATTTGAAAAATATCTTCGCCAACATGGGATCAAACATCAAACAATCGTGCCTCACAATGCCCAACAGAATGGTGTAGCTAAAAGAATGAACAGGACAATTTTAAATATGGTACGTTCCATGATGTTTTTCAAGAACGTAAAATTGATGTTTTGGGCTGATGTAGTTTTATGTGATGTGTATTGTTACATAGTATTTTTTTCATTCCTTAGGTCTTATCCTAAGTGTCGTCTTTTGTGCCTAGCATGTCACAAATGTTCCAAAGAGACAAAATCTATATAAACTTGTTCATCCTGGATAACATGATTAAGATATCCCTAAAGACCTAAACTAGAAATTCCTTGAAGCTTCTCTACAAAATTTTGTATAAAACCTTATTTTACAAGCCCAACGTGGTTCTTCCCTTGACAACCTCATGCTTGTCACCTTGTCCTTAACCCGTGAACAACCCTTCCAATGCAGGAATCAATAGTAAATTCACGTTGTTCCTCTTCAGGAAAGTTACCCAAAAATAGAGCAGAATCGTCGACCTCTAGAATTCTCGAGAACATAGTTCTTGTACTTGTCGGTTGAGGATATGGTACTCCCATTTTTTACCCTTGAACTTATCTCCAAATATATTCCCCTTTGAGATAAGGCATTTCCCCCTCATTAGTGGATCCTTAACCTCCTCAGCTCTGCTATAATTGAGTGCCATTCTAGTGAGTATTGGTTGGTCAATGTTGATTGCCTTTCTTCTGCCTGAATGCGCCTACATGCTATCAATTTGATGAAGAAGGAGAACATATTGAAGAGTGTGTCTTGTACTTGGATATCTGTTGAGATTCAACAAGATGATGAGCTTAGTGAAAAGAGTTTCCTTCACTAAGTGGGCCCGTAGGCTAATTTTGGTGCAAGTCTATTTTTAGACATGATGATTATATTTCAGAAGTTGCAGGATGCTATTTGTGGATGGTTGATCAAGTTGGAAAAATAGATGAAATTCTATTTTTAGAATATTGGGTGAAGTCTATTTATAGATCGCTGATCTAAAAATAGATGCATGTCAATTATTATTAGCTCTTAATAATAATCAGACACTAAACAACAACTTATTCTCTTGGAGCACTTTGTTTCAGTGCACATATGTGGAACATCAGTGGACTGAGGGAATTACAAAATTCCCAAGGGTTTACTGGAGCTAATGCATGGAGGACTTAGTTAGAACTCAAGTGGCAGAGTTATGACATAGTTGGAAGAGTAGTTATGGAGTTGTATTCAGTTTAACTCAATTAGACTCAGTTGAGCTAGTTGTATCTAGTCTAACTGAATGATACACTAGTGAGAGTGGAGTGAATTAATTAGCTGATTAATTCACAAATAATAACTCATTAATCAACTGAAAAATATAGTAGTTAAATACAATGCATGGCAGTTTCAATGGATACCCAGTGGAGAGACAGGTGAAAGGGCAAGATGGACTATCTGTTGTGACTATAGTGATGCATTGATTGCATCACATACACATTGGAGTTTCCAATGAGGATTGCACAGTCAAGGCAAGAGTAATTCAAATTCATTCAGAGCTATTCTTCAGCAGGGATTGCGCAGTAGAGGCAGGCTAGCAGGAGGCAGAGATCGGTGCATGGATTTGCAAGATTGTTCCTGATTAGTGTATGACGTTTGTACTGTACTGAGAGCTTGATAAGATTTGTATGAGGATTGTCATATGATTCCATGATACATAATATATAGTTTGGATTTTTCAGCTTCAGGCTTTCCCGATTAAAAAAAATTGTGTTATGTGCGATTATTTTATTTATTCTTTACATGTGTGTGCAATTAAATTTTCCGCAAAAGATTAACAAGAGGAATAGATTCAGTATCTTGCATAAATTTAAATAGTGTGAGATCATGTGGATCTAGGACATATGCATGCTTAGTGCATATAATTTATACATGGTATTAGAGCATTGTTGATTGAATATTGCAAGTGTAAAGTGATTTTGTGCTGGTGGACAATTCGAATTTGCTACAAAAGATTCTTGGTGCAGAAGTTGAGTATACATTGAAATGGCTTTCAATGGGTTGCAATTGGAGTATGCCCTTGATGGGAGCTCGAATTACATAACCTGGAAGGACAGGATGGAGGCAGTTCTGGAGGATAATGGACTAAAGGATTTCATCAATAGCGATGTTCCTAAGCCGGGATCTAGCGATGCTGCATTACTTGACGCATGGCAAAAGAAGACACCAAAGACGAGGAGGATTCTGTTGGAAGGTGTGAAGGACCATATTTTTTCCAGCCTTCATAAGAAAGCCACTCCATTCTTAATGTGGAAGACTTTGACAGATTTATTCCAAAGCAGAAGTGACCAAAGGAAGTTGGCGCTTAAAGACAAGCTCAGAAAAATAAAAATGGAGAAAGGCGATAGTATTTCAAAATACCTCATGAAGTTTGTCCACTGCAAGGATGAACTGGGAAGTGTGGGGGTTACTATTGATGATGAATACTTGGTGAGCTTGGCTCTCCTTGTGCTTCCGAATATTTGGCATAGCTACGAAGACTCTGTCAATGGACGGGAGAAACTGTCGAGATGGGAGCGACTTTGGTCGAATCTTGTGCAGGAGGAGATAAGGCGGGGTACCAGGGATGGATCTTCATCGAAGAATGAAGATGAAGAGAATTGAAATTTGGATGCCAAAGCAAGGAAAGGGAAGGGGAAGAAACATCCTTCAAAATCCAATGCTAAAATCAAGAAGTAGGATTTTTCCAAAGTGAAGTGTTTTCACTATCACGAACATGGACATTTCGCCACTAACTATCCACAGAAGAAGAAGAAGAAGAAGGCTACTGGATCTGCAGCTGGAAAGGCCTTAGCCTCACAATTTGAACTTAATTTCTCCTTGATCACATGCTTGGTTTCAAGCTATATGGGATCGGTGTGGTATCTTGATAGTGGTGCGTCTTTCCATATGACGGGAGACAAAGAGTTATTTAGTGACTTGGAGGAGAAGGACCTCTAGATGCATATAGAGATGGGCGACGATGGTCGGTACAGTGAAAATGGCATTGGAACCATTACCTTTGAGATGGAATCCGGTAATCCATTCTTATTGAAGAATGTTATGCATGTTACAGGTCTGAAGAAGAACTTGGTCTCAGTCGCAATGCTGGAAGATAGAGGTTATGATGTTGTTTTCAATGAGGGAAAAGCCTTCCTTCAACATAAAACAACGGGTCAAACCAAGAAGATAGGGGTTTGAATTAAGAATCTCTACAAGCTGGAGATAGATGGCGGCACTGCAATGGTGGGAAATCAGAAGAAGTGGTGAGCTAGGATGAGGGCGAATTATGGCACAGGAGATTGGGCCATCTTCACCATGGCGCTTTGAAGATTTTGCAGCAAATTTCTACTGGACTTCCCAAGGATACTCTTGTGCAGTCAGATTAGTGCAAGGGATGTACTATGGGTAATTTTGTGAAGACAACCTTTCATGAGAAGGAGAACAGTGCTTCATTGATCCTGGAGAGAATTCACACAGACGTGTGTGGACCTTTCTCGGTTGCTTCAACAAAAAAACACAGGTATTATGTTATATGGGTTGATGACTATTCTCATAGATGTTGGATCTTCTTCATGCAGAAAAAGAGTGAAACGTTCTCAAAGTTCTGTGTGTTCAAGGCATTGGTAGAGAAGGAGTCAGGGAAGCAAGTGAAAGCTCTATAGAGCGATAATGGTGGTGAATACATCTTGGGCGAATTCAAAGACTTCTGTAGTAAAGAAGGAATTCGAAGAGAACTCATAGCGCCTCATAACCCACAGCAGAATGGGGTCACAGAAAGGAAGAACATAACAATCGTGGGTGTTGCACGAGCGATGCTACATGACCAGGGCCTACCGATGCACTTGTGGGTGGAAGCATGCAACACTGCGATTTATGTGCAAAACCGTTGTCCTCATAGAGTACTTGGCATGAGTACACCTGAAGAATCCTTTACTGGTAAGAAGCCTGATATTTATAATTTGAATATTTTTGTCTCACATGTTTACATTCATGTGATGAAGGATGCCAGGAAGAAACTGGAACCGACTGTAGAAGTTGGGATATTTTTTGGGTACACAGAAACACCCCATAACTATCGTGTGTATTTTCCAAACAGTCGGATGACTGTTGTGCGACGGGATATAAAATTCAATGAGGTGAAAGCCATGAAGTTGTCACTTGAGAGGTAGCTACACTTGCATGCGAAGGAGGAACTTCTTGTTCCCAAAGATGAGCGTCTAGATGTGGATCAGCCACAGGAGGAAATTCATGGAGTGGATTCCACTCATGCAGAACCAAACATCAAACAAGGCAGAAAGCATACCACAGAAGCTAAGAGACTGAAGCTTGATGCGGCACAGAATGTAGGAGCCCCTACATCACAACACAGACAAAGACAGTCACCTAACCGATTTACTGAATACATGGCTCTTATGAGCAAGTGTATCGTGATAGAGCCATCTTCTTTTGAAGAAGCAGTGCAGGAGCCCACATGGGTAGATGCCATGGTGGAGGAGTATGACTCCATTGTTAGAAATAGTGCTTGGGAGATTGTTCCAAGGCTGATGGGAAAATCAGTTGTAGGATCAAGATGGATCTACAAGGTAAAGCAAGCTATTGATGGGAGTGTCGAGAAGTATAAGGCAATATTTGTTGCCCGAGGCTTCTCACTGATTGAGGGGATTGACTATGAAGAAAACTTTGCACCTGTCGCACGGTATTCTTCCATACGGACCATCCTTGCTCTCTCAGCATAGATGGGTTGGCGCATTCATCAGATGGATGTAAAGATTGTGTTCCTTAATGGGATCATTGAGGAAGAGATGTACATTGAGAAACCTGAAGGATTTGAGATCGTTAGCAGCAAGTCGCATGTGTGTAGGCTCAAAAGAGCACTGTATGGGCTAAAACAAGCACCACGTGCTTGGTACACTCAGATCGACAGCTATTTCACTGGACTTGGCTTCACCAAGAGTGAGGCGGATGCAAACCTATACCAAATTGTGGTGGGGGGTAAGCTTTTAATCATTGTACTTTATGTTGATGATTTAATACTAACAGGTGATGAGCAGTTGATACACTCATGCAAGGCAGATCTTGCAAAGTAGTTTGAGATGAAGGTTTGGGCCTCCTTCATTATTTCCTTGGATTAGAAATATGGCAGCGGGAAGGTGAACTATTTGTGTCTCAAGGAAAGTATGCCTGGGAGATACTGGAGAAGTTTCACATGCAAGGCTGCAAGCCTATCGACACTCCTCTTATAGGAAATTGGAAGAAAGAGGATGCTACATCGGCAGAGGTAGTGGATGCCACTGTTTATCGATAGTTGGTGGGTTTTCTCATGTATTTAGTCAATACAAGACTGTACATATGCTATGTGGTGAACCAACTTTCACAAGCGATGGTTAAGCCTACCAAGCTCTTTTGGAAGGCAGGCAAGCATGTCCTGAGATATCTCAGGGGCACATCTGAGTATGGTTTATGGTATAGATAGACGAACGAGGTGAAGTTGCATGGCTTCATCTGATGCGTATTGGGCAGAAGCCCAATGTGACAGGAAAAGATGTACGTGAGGGGCTATCCTCGATGAGGAAGATATCGGTTGGTTTGTCTGGGCCTATTATTTTACATCCCACAATGATACATTGTGATAATTAGAGCTGCATTAAAACTTTCAAGCATCTTGTGTTTCAAGGATAGATTCAAGCATATTGATATCTAAGATCATCATATCAGAGATTATGCAGGGCATCATGTTGCTTCAGTACATTCCTACGGAGGATTAGGATGCAGATATTCTGACGAAGGCGCTCACCAGGAGAAAATTTGAATACCATAGAGGCAGGATCGGGGTGAAGGATAATCCCTATCTTGTTGAGAGGGAGTGTTGAGATTCAACAAGATGATGAGCTCAGTGAAAAGAGTCGCCTTCACTAAGTGGGCCCGCAAGCTATTTTTGGCGCAAGTCTATTTTTAGACATGGTGATCATATTTCAGAAGTTACAGGATGTTATTTGTGGATGGTTGATCAAGTTGGAAAATTAGATGAAATTCTATTTTTATAATATTGGGCGAAGTCTATTTATAGATCACTGATCTAAAAATATATGCATGTCGATTATTATTAGCTCTTAATAATAATCAGACACTAAACAACAACTTATTCTCTTGGAGCACTTTGTTTCAGTGCGCAGATGTGGCACATCAGTGGATTGAGGGAATTACACAATTCCCAAGGGTTTACTGGAGCTAATGCATGGAGGACTCAGTTAGAACTCAAGTGGTAGAGTTATGACACAATTGGAAGAAGTAGTTATGGAGTTGTATTCCTACGGCTTAACTCAGCTAGAATTAGTTGAGCTAAGTTAGAATTAGTTGAGCCAGTTGCATCTAGTCTAACTGAATGATACACTAGTGAGAGTGGAGTGAATTAATTAGTTAATTAATTCAAAAATAATAACTCATTAATCAACTGAACAATACAACAGTTAACTACAGTGCATGTCAGTTCCAGTGGAGACCTAGTGGAGAGATAAGTGAAAGGGCAAGATGGACTATCTGTTGTGACTATAGTGATGCATTGATTGCATCACACACACATTGGAGTTGCCAATGAGGATTGCGCAGTCAAGGCAAGGGTAATTTGAATTCATTCAAAGCTATTCTTTAGCAGGGATTGCACAGTGGAGGCAGGCTAGCAGGTGGCATAGATAGGTGCATGTATTTGCAAGATTGTTCCTGATTAGTGTATGACGATTGTACTGTAATGAAAGCTTGATAAGCTTTGTATGAGGATTTTCATATGATTCCATGATACATAATATATAGTTGGGGTTTTCAGCTTCAGGCTTTCCCGGTTAAAAACTGTGTTATGTGTGATTGTTTTATTTATGCTTTACATGTGTGTGCAATTAATTTTTCCGCAAAAGATTAACAAGTGGAATAGATTCAGTATCTTGCATAAAGTTAAATAGTGTGAGATCAGGTGGATCTAGGACATATGCATGCTTAGTGCATATAATTTCTACATGGTATCAGAGAAATTGTTGATTGAAGATTTCAATTATGAAGTGAGTTTGTGCTGGTGGACAATTCGAATTTGCTATAGAAGATTCTTGGTGCAGAAATCAAGTATACATTGAAATGTCTTTCAACGGGTTGAGATTTGAGTATGCCCTTGATGGGAGCTTGAATTACATAGCCTGGAAGGATAGGATGGAGGTGATGATGGAGGATAATGGACTGAAGGATTTCATCGATAACGATGTTCCTAAGCCGGGATCTAGCGATGACGCATTACTTGACGCATGGGAAAAGAAGACAACAAAGACAAGGAGAATTCTGTTGGAAGGTGTGAAGGAACATATTGTGTCCAGCCTTCATGAGAAATCCACTCCATTCTTAATGTGGAAGGCTTTGACAGACTTGTTCCAAAGTAGAAGTGACCAGAGGAAGTTGGCGCTTAAAGACAAGCTCAGAAAAATAAAAATGGAGAAAGGTGACAGTATTCCAAAATACCTCACGAAGTTTTGTCCACTGTATGATGAAATCGGAAGGTGGGAAGATGATGATGATGAATAATAAAGATATTGGTTCTCAGTTTCCTAAGAGTTTTCATAGCTACGAATATTTTCACAGCAATGGACGCGAGTAAAACGTCGATGGGAGCGACTTTTGTCAGATCTGGTGTAGGAGGAGATAGGGCGGGGTACCAAGGATGGATCTTCATCGAAGAATGAAGATGAAGAGAATTGCGCTTTGGCTGCCAAAGCAAGGAAAGGGAAGGGGAAGAAACATCCTTCAAAATCCGATGCTAAAGGCAAGAAGCAAGATTTGTCCAAAGTGAAGTGTTTTCACTGTCACGAACATGGACATTTCGCCACTAATTGTCCACAGAAGAAGAAGAAGAAGAAGGCTGCTATATCTACAGCTGGAGAGGCCTTAGCCTCGCAATTTGAGCTTGATTTCTCCATGATCGCTTTCTTGGTTTCAAGTTGCATGGGATCGGTGTGGTATCTTGATAGTGGTGCGTCTTTCCATATGACGGGAGACAAAGAGTTGTTTAGTGACTTGGAGGAGAAGGACCTCCAGATGCATATAGAGATGGGTGACGATGGTCGGTACAATGCGACTGGAATTGGGACCATTACCTTTGAGAGGGATTCCGGTAATCCATTCTTGTTGGAGAATGTTATGCATGTTCCAGGTCTGAAGAATAACGTGGTCTTAGTCGCAATGCTGGAAGACAGAGGTTATGATGTTGTTTTTAGTGAGGGAAAAGCCTTCCTTCGACATAAAACAACAAGTCAAACCCAAGAAGATAGGGGTTCGAACTAAGAACCTTTATCAGTTGCAGGTAGATGACTGCGCAGCTATGGCATGCAAGGCGGGAGAAGTGGTGAGCCGGGATGATGAGGGCGAACTATGGCACAGGAGAGTGGGCCATCTTCACCATGGTGCTTTGAATATTTTGCAGCAAATTTCTACTGGAATTCCCAAGGGTACTCTTGCACAGTCATATCAGTGCAAGGGATGTACTATGGGTAAGTTTGTGAAGACCACCTTTCATGAGAAGGAGAACAGTGCTTCGGTGATCCTGGAGAGAATTCACACAGACGTGTGTGGACCTTTCTTGGTTGCTTCAACAAAAAAACACAGGTATTATGTTATATGTGTTGATGACTATTCTCGTAGATGCTAGATATTCTTCATGCAGAAGAAGAGTGAAACGTTCTCAAAGTTCTGTGAGTTCAAGGCATTGGTGGAGAAGGAGTCGGGGAAGCAAGTGAAAGCTCTACAGAGCGATAATAGTGGTGAATACATCTCAGGCGAATTCAAATACTTCTGTAGTAAAGAATGAATTCAAAGAGAACTCATAGCACTTCATAACCCACAACAGAATGGGGTCGCGGAGAGGAAGAACATAACGATCGTGGGTGTTGCACGAGCGATGCTGCATGACCAAGGCCTATCGATGCACTTGTGGGCAGAAGCATGCAACACTGTGGTTTATGTGCAAAATAGTTGTCCTCATAGAGTACTTGGCATGAGTACACCTGAAGAAGCCTTTACTAGTAAGAAGCCTGATATTTCTCATTTGAATATTTTTGACTCACCTATTTACATTCATGTGATGAAGGACGCCAGGAAGAAGCTGGAGCCGACTGCAGAAGTTGGGATAGTTGTGGAGTACATAGAAACACCCCATAACTATCGTGTGTATTTTCCAAACAGTTTAATGACTGTTCTGTGACGAGATATAAAATTCAATGAGGTGAAAGCCATGAAGTTGTTGCTTGAGAGGGACCTATGCTTGCATGCAGAGGAGGAACTTCTTGTTCCCAAAGATGAGCCTCTAGATGTGGATCAGCCATAGGAGGAGATTCATGGAGTGGAGGAGTCCACTCATGTAGAACCAAACATCAGACAAGGAAGAAATCGTACCACAGAAGCTGAGAGACTGAAGCTTGATGCGGCACAGAATGTAGGAGTCCCTACATCACAGCGCAGACAGAGATAGTCACCTGACCGATTTACTGGATACATGGCTCTTATGAGAAACTGTATCATGACAGAGCCATATTATTTCGAAGAAGCAGTGAAGAAGCCCACATGGGTAGATGCCATGGTGGAGGAGTATGACTCCATTGTCAGAAACAGTTCTTGGGAGATTGTTCCAAGGCCGGTGGGAAAATCAGTTGTAGGATCAAGATGGATCTATAAGGTAAAGCAAGTTGCTGATGGGAGTGTCGAGAAGTATAAGGCAAGATTTGTTGCCTGGGGCTTCTCACAGATTGAGGGGATTGAAAATGAAGAAAAATTTGCACATGTCGCATAGTATTCTTCCATACGGACCATCCTTGCTCTCTCAGCATAGATGGGTTGGCACATTCATCAGATGGATGTGAAGATTGTGTTCCTTAATGGGATCATTGAGGAAGAGATGTACATTGAGTAGCCTGAAGGATTTGATATCTTTAGCAGTGCGTTGCATGTGTGTAGGCTCAAAAGAGCATCAGAGTGGCTTGTTGGAGTTCCCATGTTTTGGCCATATTGGCAAGACCAAAAGATGAGACAACATCAGAACCAATTTTGGGCCCTAGGATCTAGCCCTCCTGGACCCGGAGAGGGATCTCTCCAAATAGAGCTAAGAATGATATATCTATGAAGCTCAAAATGAGATGTTAGGCTAGTTATTAAGCACAAAGGGGGGGGTTTAAAGTGATTTGGTTGAAGGGTTGCTAGGTTGGTTAGGAGATCATAGACTGGGAAAGCAATAGGAGAAAGGGAACGAAGCAGCAGGATGTTTCAGCAGAGAGGATAGGCCAAGACAGTGCCATCCATTGGGCTATGGAGTCATGAAAGGGAATTACATGCAACAACTAGCCAAGGCTTTCAAAGGGCAAGTCATCTACACTAAAGGATCTTTTAGGCAAATGATGGAATGGAACATTAAGGAGGGAAAGTGGAAGAAGGAAAGACAACCAAATTTCTGTCTATAGATCAGGTCAGAGGTCATTTAACTCCAGACCTGCTTGGACATACTCAAAGGTAGCTCTCAAAGGTGGACAAAGGGGCAGCTTATAGATCAGACCAGAGGTCATTTAACTCCAGGTCTGCTTTAGCAACTCCAAGGGGAAAACAGAGATAAGATTAACAGCAGGGATCTTAGAAGGGCCAGCTGGTTGCGCAAGGATCCTAGTGGACAGGGCTAACACTTATCCCCAGTGTTCCCAAACCTTCCAGCTTAAACCCAACAAGAACATCTAAGAACTGATACATCCAATTCATACATCAGAGAGCAGGCAATAACATCCACTACACTGGTTAAATTGACTGAAACCAATTCTCAGATAACACATTTAGCAGAAAACATTGAAGGCAAGGAGAGCAGACAGCATAGGGCACCTAACAAGGGTGAATCTTATACCATTATTCTGATGCAAGCCCAGAAGAATAATGAAACAATATGGAAATGTAATAAATAGAGCAAGAAAACATCACCAATAGTAATAGACCAGGATCCTGTGAAATGTGCTTTGATTGATTGATGCAAAACCAGTCATGTACAATGTAGCTCAATGGCTATTACAGTCCAGACTTCTCCTCCCAGCCTATTACATACAACTACTCTGCTACTCCCTCCCACGACTGTTCTAACAGTCAAGAATGAATCCCACTAACAGAAAATTGCCCAACAGCTGAACAACAACCTTTTCATTATGCTCTCGGGGATCCTTTATAGGAGAAGAGAGAAAACAGAGGTAGATGAACAATTAAATGAGACTCATTAAGACAGAATGGCGGAAGTGTCCACGCCCACACTGCTTAATGGCTATCTGCAACGCTGTAGGTACTCTGAGACTGGTTCGGAGATCTCTGTCAGGTCGATTTTG
>JAXQQM020081227.1:0-17694 GCA_034641835.2 Pinus albicaulis | reverse complement strand
AGGTACAAAATGGTGTTGCAGAAAAATTTGCAGAAGAGGACTTAAAACTCTGTTTTTTAGGCGCTTGACGACGCGATCAAGTGATTAATATTATCAGTAGAGTGTTTGAGATAAAATTTCAGATAACTCAATGGATGGTTTAAGAAACCCTCAATTAAGCCCTTAATATGGTTAAATAGAGACGAGCTATAATAATTATCTAAAAAAAAATGAAGCTTGTCTTTAAGAGAATTATAAAATTTATTTATTCCACAAATATTTTTTATAAATATTCAAATATATTCCAAACTATAATTTTCCTTAATTATAAATCTAAATTTTATTTTATTTTACGAAGAATATATATATATATCTATATATATATATATATATATATATATCTATATATATATATATATAGTATTCATATTTTTATACTTAATCATTTTATAATTTTTTTAGTCTAAAATTTTTCAATAAAAATAAATCAAATTATATAAACAAAAAACAACAAAAAACTAAACTAAACTATTTCTCACTCACATTTATGAATTTGTCACCATCCAATCAACTTGAAATATACTCACAGTATAATACAAAACTAAACACTAATTATAAAGATTCTATAGCAATATATTCACAGCATAATACAAAACTAAACACTAATTATAAAGATTCTATAGCAGATTACTCACTAATCACTAAGAAAAAAAATATTATATTATATTTTTTCAAATCATTACTATAAATTTAAATCTAGATTACTCAAATTCAAGTTAGTCAAATAATGTTTTAAAATTTATGATTTTTTAATGTTTTTATTATTTTAAAAATATATATTGCAAACCCAAGTTAGGAGTAAAAATTTATATATATACATCACATTGGTTCAGACTAAGGAGAGAATTGAGTACAATCACATTTTACAGGTTGAGAGAGATTTATAACCGCATATACATCTATATTAATTATAACTTACAAAGTGGATATCACTGCATTGTTTATATATATATGTGTGTGTGTGTGTGTGTGTTATTTGAATAGATATGATTATGATGGAGGGAATGTTGACTCATCGTTTATTAACTCTTCAGTGAAATTTATACCAACGTAGATCCATCTTAACTCCACATCTATCAAGTGACGAGAGGGATCAAATCTCTCGAGGTGCAAACCTCTTTTTTTAGTGCAAAACTTGAGGAAATATTTGCACCTCGAGAGATTTTACCCCTCTAGGCACTTGATAGATCCAAAGTTAAGATGGATTTAGGTTGGTTTCAGTTGTGTGCGGACAAGGAAAATCTATCGAACATATGATTAATTTTATCAATAATATGTAAATACATCTATTATTAATATAACGATTTTAAATATGCTAAATATGTCTAAGATTTATCTGGTCATTTTAATTTTAAATTTTGTTAGTTACCTCAGTTTGTTGAGATAATAAATATTGTAAAATAACTTTAATGATGAAATAAAATTTTGAATGCAAAGTGACAATGTAATAGTGTTGAATGATAGACTCATGTGAATAATAAGAATGTAGTCAATTACAAATAGTCTTCATTGTGATGAATCTCAAACTATTTTCTTCTACTATTTTTATTGTCACCCTTGTTAGTTTTGTCATCTTTTCATATCGATTATATGAAAATGTAAGTTGAAATTGTAAACCATTTAAATAGTTATCTTGAGTTGTTGTAGTAAACAACATACCTTGTCTCTCTTTCTCTCCAATATTAATAGGTTTAATTAATATAACACAAAAATAAATGTACATTTTTAATAATGTTTTGTGATTACACTGAAATCAATGCATCTAATGCAAGAAATCAAATAAGATTAGAAAACAACATCTACATTGAAATCAACACATCTAATGCATGTAATCAAATAGGATTAGAAATCAACGTCTACACTTAAATCAATGCATCTAGTGCAAATAAGAAAATAGGATTAGAAACCAACGTCTACCCTGAAATCAATGCATCTAGTGCAAGCAATCAAATAGAATTAGAAATCACCATCTACACTAAAATTAATGCACATAGTGAAATTGATAAAATAGGATTATAAATCATATACATTGAAATCAATGCATCTAGTGCAAGAAATCAACATCTACCTTGAAATTAATGTATCTAGTGCAAGCAATCAAATGGGATTAAAAATAACCATATACACTGAAATCAATGCATTTAGTGGAGGAAATCAAATAGGATGAGAAATCGTCTATATTGAATCAATGCATCTAGTGAAAGTAATCAAATATCTCTAGAAATCAACATCTACCCTAAAACAACTACATCTAGTGCAAGCAATCAAATAGGTTTACAAATAACAATCTATGTTGAAATCAATGTATCTAGTTCAAGAAATATTCTTCCATCTCTCCCTCTTCCATCTATATCTATAGATCCCTCCATCTCTCCTTATTTTTCTCTGTCTCACCCCCAAAAACACACACGCTCTCTAACTCCATATCTATCAATCTCATTGTCCCTCCCTCCTTGTCTCCATCTCTCTATTCTTTCTCTTCACCTTCCATGTATATCTCTATCTCCATTTGTCTCTCTATATCAACCCCAAAACATACACTTTTTTCTCCAATATATCTATCTATCACTCCCTCCTCCTCTCCCTCTCTCTATCTCTCTCTCTTCCCATTCCCTCCCTCTCCCTACTTCTATCACTCTTCCCTCATGTTGTCCTTTCTCCCTCTCTCTCCATCTTCCTTATCTCTCTCTCTCTCTCTCTCTCTCTCTCTCTCTCACACACACACACACACACACACACAATTTTTCTCTCTATTTATGTCTTCTTACATCCCTCTCTCTGCCCCTCCATATCCAACTCTCTTTCCCTACCTCTCTCCACTCTCTCACATCCTCTCTCTCTCTCTCTCTCTCTCTCTCCGCCTTCCAAATTTGTTACTATATGTCTCTGTCTCTCCGTCTCTCCCCCCTTCTATCCTTCTTTGTCTCTGAATCCTTGTGCAAGAATTTGAATAGGATTAGAAATCACCATTTACATTGAAATCAATGCATTTAGTGCAAGCAATAAAATAGGATTAGAAATCATATACATTGAAATCAATGCATCTAGTGCAAGGAATCAAATATAATTATAAAACAACATCTACATTGAAATTAATGAATCTAGTGCGAGAAATCAAATAGGATTATCATTTACGCTAAAATCAATGCATTTAGTGCAATCAATCAAATAGTATTAGAAATCATCTACATTGAAATCAATGCATATAGTCCACCCAATAAAATATCATTAGAAATCAACATCTACACTAAAATAAATGCATCTAGTCCAAGCAAACAAATAGGATTAGAAATCACCATCTATGCTGAAATCAATGCATCTAGTGCAAGAATTTTTCTTCCCTCTCCCCCATCCATATATATTTATATCTCCCTCCATTTCTCCTTATTTGCCTCCTTATATAACCTCTCCAAACACACATGCTCTCTCACTCCATATCTATCAATCTCTATGTCCCTGCCTCCCCGTCTCCATCTATCTCTTCTTTCTCTTCACCTTCCATCTATATATCTATCTCCCTATGTCTCTCTATATCAACCCCAAATCATACACTCTCTTTCTCCAATCCATATATCCATCACCTGCTCCTCCTCTCCCCCCCCTCTCTCTCTCTCTTCCTCTTCCCTCTCTCTCCCTCGCTTCTATCACTC
Source organism: Pinus albicaulis (assembly GCA_034641835.2). Lineage (NCBI taxonomy): Eukaryota > Viridiplantae > Streptophyta > Pinopsida > Pinales > Pinaceae > Pinus > Pinus albicaulis. The sequence continues at coordinate 14,005 of JAXQQM020081227.1, read as the reverse complement.
TTCCCTCCTGCTATCCTCTCTCCCTCTCTCTTTGTCTTCCTTATCACTCCCTCCCCCTCTCTCTCTCCATATTTCTCTCTCTATGTATTTCTTCTTACCTCCCTCTCTCTCCCCCTCCATCTCCATCTCTCTTTCCCTACCTCTCTCCACTCTCTCTCTTCCTTTCTCTCCCACTTCTCTCTCCCTTCACCTTCCAACTTTGTTACTATATGCCTATCTCTCTCATTATCTCCCCATTCTTTCCATCTCTCCTTCTTTGTCTCTTAATATCAGCCCCAAACATACACACTCTCACTCCATCCCTCCCTTGTCACTCCCTCTCTCTCTACACTTCTCACTCTGTATGTATTTCTTCTTCCCTCCCTCTCTCCCCCTCCAACTCCATCTATGTATCCCTCCCTCTCTCCTCCTCTCTCTCATAATTCCTCTCTCTCCCTTTCTCTCCTACCTCCCTCTCTCTTCCCCAATTAGTCTCTCTCTATCTCCCATACAATCCTCTCTCTTTCCTCGCGACTCTCTTCCTATGTCTCAATTCCTCTCTCTCGTTCTCTCACACTTCTCTCTCTCTCTCTCTCTCTCTCTCTCTCTCTCTCTCTATTTTCCCTCCAATCCTCTCTCTTCCCCCATCACTTTATCTGTCTATCCAACTATGTTAATGTATCCCTCCCTTTCTCCTTCTCTCCCCCTTGTCTCCATCTCTCCTTTTATTTATGTTTATCTCACCCCAAATGTACACACTCTCTCTCCATCTCTCCATTTTCGCTCCCTCCCTCTCCACTTCTCACTCTTTATGTCTTTCTTCTTCTATCCTTCTCTCCCCATACAACTCCATCTCCCTATTCCTCCCTCTCTCCTCCCCCCCTCCTCCTTCCTCTCTCTTCCTTTCCCTCATATCTCCCTCTCTTTTCCCCCGTCTTCGTCTCTATCTCGCTCTACCTCTACCTCTAATCCTCTCCTTCTCCCCCTCTCTCTTTCCCTCTCTCTCGCACCTCCATATTTATGTCTCCATCTCCCTCTCTCTTACCCTTTCTCTACCAATCTCTGCACTCCTCTCCATCTCTCTCTATTCATTCCTCCTCTCCGTCTCCCTTTAGTTTATCTCCATCTCTCCCTTGTCACTCCCCCCTATTTCTATCCCTCTATCATATATGTTTGTTATTCTCTCCCATATATATATAGAGTTTATATATATATATATATATATATATATTAATTATAACAAATTTAATATTGTATTAATCTAAAGTTATTAAATTTAATAATATTAATAATATAAGATATTAATATGAATATTTGATTTAATAACAATATTAATAATAATAGTAATATTTAAATACTAATATTAGGTTTGTTGATCATGTCGCCTCTATGAAATTCTCGACCAACAATCTCGTTTAAAACCTTTCAAACCCCCTCTGGTTGGCCTAAAAGTCCTTTTTTTGCCTATTGTTACGTTTTCCTAGCCTCAAAATCGCATTAAAAATGGCCAAAACCCGCATTTGAAAATATATAAGGTTTGGCACCTTTCAAAACTCTAGTCCTCTGCACTTTTTCTCTCCATGTAACCTCGGGCGCTGCACTGCCGATAAACCCTATGCTTATCATGCATATATATATATATATATATATATATATATATATATATATATATATATATATATATATATATATATATATATATATATATATATATATATATATATATATATATATATATATATATCAGGGCGTGTTTATAATCGTCGATCTGTAAAGATCCGATGACATTCGGCAAGTCTTCATCGCGCCCGCGGCCCACCCGTTCATCGCCCAAATCCCCCGTCCACTCCACTCCGTTAATCGCCCGTCCACCGTCCGATCAACCTGTAGATCAACGGTCAGAAACCTATCCGCCTAGGTGGTCCCCACTCCGCACACTGTACGAAACCGGTGGTTTATATCGCACCACTTTTCCGAGGCGAGCGATATTTCTCATTTCAGAGCGATTCCATACATTATCCGCCGCGTGTCCCCGCGTACGGCCCAAAAACCGCCGTTCATCGCGCGTTATCGTTCGTCCATAGACACGACGCGATATGCGCCCGAGTTGTTCGATCTGGGGTGATCCATCCGACGGTAGTCGCTCCATGAAGCTGCACTGGTGTTAATCCAAGTCAATAGTGCCCATGGCCCACCATTTCATTTCCCTCCGACGCAATTCCAGCTGTCGATCTCCTCCTGAGATCTGACGGTCCAGATCACTTGCCTCTCCACCAGTTGACTCCGTACCTCCACGTCACTTGTTCCATGTGTGTTCACCCCACGTCCATCTGATATACATATTCCATTCCAAAGCCTATTTCTAAGGTTTTACGTGTAATCTCCTGCATTTTCTCCAACCTGCAACCAGAGTATTTCTCCGTCATTCCATTGTGTTTCTGCCATCACCATGCTACCATTTCACCATCCCCACGCATGATTTTTCTTAACAAGTTTGCGGGTTTTGCAGGGTTTCAGTGACGTAAAACTATGATGATTTACAGTCTTTATTTCAGTAGCAGAGCGCATCAAAGGACTATTTTTCTGAGGCTGTAATTATGGAGAAAGGCCTGGGAAGGTAAATCGATAAGACTTCCATTAAAGAAGCAGGGTTCAAATCTGCCAAACCCTCCAGAGTCATTCAAAGCATAGATTGCACAGATGGAGATATTAATGGAGCAGCAGAGGAATATCAGCAGATGATCGAGGAATTCAACATTCAACATTGAAGATCTTAAACCATAATTTAGGTTTAGAAGGAAGATGGTACCATTCGCAGAAAACACTACCTTATGGTTTTCTTTTTAGCACCATTTTATTTCAGGAAAGGACGGAATGTTTATGTGATTTTACTTCTTTGCTGTGTTCCTGAAGAGATTTCTACCCAGTGAACTTATTTCAATTAGTAGGCCACAAAGTACAAACAACGTTACAAGGTCATCAAGCAGTATGGGCGTGCACGTCTCCGCCATTTTGTTTTAATGAGACAATTAAATGTTCATCACCTACTCCCTTTTTGGAGCTTTCTTTTCTCCTATAAAGCTCCCGAAGAACAAAGGATTTAAGGTTCCAGATTTTATCAAAAAATTATGCAGTGAAATGATTTTTGTATAAAATTTTGTTGAACTCTTGTATGAAGGCTCAGAGCCCATAGGACCTCAATAAGGAGGAGTTCCATCTGTTAAAGAGGATTCTGGTCTTTGGTATTTCACAGTATGTAACTTTCTCTTATGTGTTATTTAAATAGATCATTTCATTTCATCCATCTTTCTTGTATCATGTTTTGGAATGCGAGTGGCTCACTGATTTTTGGTATGGATTTATCCTAGTTGATACCCATGCTCGGATTAGTCAAGCGCTTTAAATATGGCTCATGCATGATATTTTGTTCCACTATTCATCTAAACCGTATTTCTGCTATATTAGTTTCTTTGGGAGGGTGTTTTTAAAACGTTATTGTCATGTATGGATTCTTAGATTGGTAAGCCCATGCATGGTGGTATTGTGTATCTGGATATCAGCTCAATGACAACTAATATTCTCTCAATATTTCATTCACTACATACACCTTCTGATAACTTATTTCTGTGAGGTATTTCTAAATCGGCCCTCTTTACAACAAGTTGTCTCTGAATTGTCTGTTGCTTTTATATTGGATTTTTGCATGTTGCCTCTGTAGTTTTCCTTTCTATGTATCATTTTCTGAAAGTCTTGGTGCCATTCAGATTAGTATTCCTTGTTTTACAAGAGATAGCATGAGAGATTTTTATTGATAACTTTTTCTATTATACCATATGCTCCTTGCTATATAAGATGTCCTAGGCACTGGTCTATCACAACTCTAGGTTGTCTCTAGGAGTGAAAACATCTTTTTGGCGCCGTTGCCGGGGATCAAAGTTGAGAAAATATAAATCCTTGGGCCTCGACAAAATCTAATTCACTCTTCAAGTAGGTGAGTATGGAGAGTTGAGAGTGTTAGACCCCTCACCTTGGCGACTCCACATTTGTTTATTAGATAAATTCATTTGCAGTCCTGGCTCCTCGTAAGCCACACCTGAGATCAAATACATCTCAGCCAAAGACACCTTCAGTGTCTGACCCTGAAAATATCATACATAGAAGAAATTGGAGGGAAATAAAATCAGTCCACTCTGAAATCCATGAATTGTCTATAGAAGACTTTCCATCCTCTTCTTCTCAAGAAGCTCAAGTGCCAGATCCCGACTCCACTGTGGGAGATACCGATTATTACTATTCAGATAGTCCACCCCAAGGAGGCGTTAGAAATAAAGATAATTTTCACCCTACTCCTGAGGTTGAAGAGGTCAAAGAAGTTACTGAAGTATCTGTTGTTAACAGACCATTATTCCCCTCAACACCTCAAGCTGTTGTTCATTATATTCCTATTGTTATCCATACTCCACTTCCACCTCCTCCTCCTCCTCTTACTCATCAAACTATTGCACTACCTCCACCCCCTCCAATGGCAAATGTTCCAGGCTTCTTGCTAAATAAATATGCCCCTCTGGCATTACCCCAAGTGTTGAATGATATGCCACAAGATTATTTGAAGATTTTACCCCGATTCAATGGGGAAAACAAGATTGATGCTCAAAAACATCTTGAGGTCTTCTGTGCTTTTGCAGAGAATTTTAATGTGGAACATTTAGATGTGGTCTTAAGGCTGTTTGTCCAATCTCTTGATGGTGAAGCTCGAAAATGGTTTAAGACATTGGCAGGTCATTCTATTACCACTTGGGAAATAATGGAAGATACTTTTCTCAGAAAATGGGGAGAGAAGAAAGACCATGGACATTGTCTTACTGAGTTCAATACACTCAAGAAAATACATAATGAAGGGGTGTCAGAATTTATCAAGAGATTTAATAAATTGTATTTGAGTCTTCCTGCTGAGATGAAACCTCATCAAACTGCTGCTAAAGTTGTTTTTGTAGCAGCTTTTGATTCAGAATTTGGTTTCTCTCTCAGAGAAAGAAAGCCTGCTACTCTGGATGATGCTCAGACAGATGCACTAGAGTTGGAAGCAAACTTTGCCTCCACTGGCAAATCAAAGGGAAAATCTGAACAAGATACTAGAAGAAGGGGCAAAGAGGAGGTATCTACCTCCTACCAAGACAGAGACTCAGCTAATGACAGAATTGAAGAAATGAGCAAAATGATTAAGAACCTTTCTGGTAAACTGGTCAAGCTTGAATTGGAAGCCAAGAATTCAGCCTCCAAGAATTTCCACAATGCTCCAAACAGAGGTTACAATCCTCAGTATAGGAAGCCACCCCTACAAATATTGCCAAGGCAAACAAAGGAGTAGCAGGATCAAGTACCACACCCATTGTACTTGGAAGGTCCAGTAGATGATCCTACTGAAGACATTGCTTATGGATTGGAGGATGCAAATATTTCTTTTTCAAACAGTGATGGAGAAGAATGCCCCTTGCAAGGAAGTAATAGCACCAAGTGCCCATTGCAAGAAGAAGAAAAGGCCAGAGACACAGAGGACGCAGAAATTGATCATTATTGTAAACAATTTTCTGATTTCATGCAATCACAATGCAATAGAAGATATGATCTCAAATATTCTAGGAAGAGGACTCGTACTCAAGATCAAGAAGAAGAGCTATCCTAGAAGGAAGAGTCTGTTGAGAAGGAGTCTACAATGCAGAAAGTCACAGACAAAGGTAAGGGCCCTCTAAACAAACCTTTGCAGTCTAATGATCAAATTCCTTCTTCTTCAAAAGTAGTCATTCCTCCTAATACCAAGTCTGTGTCAAAAGAAGTCAAACCCTTAGCTGAAAATAAAGAGTCAAAAGAGGTTGTAATAGAAAAATATTCTCCTGTTTTCAGTTTGCAAAAGGAACTTGAAAAAGTCAAAATCCCAGTTCCCTTGACTGAACTATTAAAACAACCTGCATATCAATCCCAAGTCACCTCTTTTATGATCCCTCCAGAAACTGCACTCACCCCAGATAGTCTCAAACTTCAAGAAGAAAGACCCATGGTTGTCTTTGGTCCACATGTTGAGGAATTAGATGCTTCTACTCCTCCCTTTTATGTATCTCTAGTGATTCATGACCTACTATTACATAATTGTATGTTAGATTCTGGAGCTTCCCATAATCTATTGCCTTTTTCAGTCATGGAACAACTAGGATTACAAATCACCAGTCCATACATGGACCTCTATTCATTTGATTCCAAAATATTTAAATGCCTAGGGATGATCAAATATTTGGTGGTCAATTTGGCCCAAATTCCAGCAAAAAGTGTGGTAATGGACATCGTGGTGGCGGACATCCCAGCTCGCTTTGGCATGTTACTGTCAAGGTCCTAGGGAACAAAAATTGGTGGGTCAATTAAGTTGGATCTAACATATGCCACTATCCCAGTTTTTGGTGGCCAAGAGAGGAGGTTGTACAGGGAGACTAGATTTGTCAAGATGGTGACTAAGGCTGACAACTATGTTAATTCACTATTCTACAGTAAAGAAGGAGATTTCTCATGCTTGATGCTAGAAGAAGATCAAGATTATGCTCATGAACCATCCTTCTGCCATATCAAGACTCAGCAGCCCTCAGAGAGCCATGAAGAAGGAATCTGGACACTTCATTTTGATGGAGCAAATTCAAGAGAAGGTAATGGAGCTGGAATACTATTGATTTCTCCTACAGGGAAATGGATCCCATTGTCCTTCAAGCTAGAATATGAAGCTACTAATAATGTGGTTGAATATGAAGCACTTATGTTGGGATTGCAGATAGCTAGGAGCATGAACATACAAAGTTTAAAAGTTCTGGGAGATTCAGAATTGGTGGTTAGACAAGTCCGGAATCAGTGTCAGACCAAACATCCTCTTCTGAGGGCTTATATAAATGAAGTTTGGGACATGGTGGAGAATTTTTTCTTAGCATTTAATATCCAGTTCATGCCCCAAGAACAGAATAGGATGGATGATTCCCTTGCTGTGGCTACTAGTACATTTCGTCCACCTCAGAACCCTCTTTTAAGATATGAAGTTGAGGTGCGTTATCGGCCGTCAATCCCAGTTAACATCAAACATTGGCAGGTATTTGAGGATGAAGAACAGATCAAGAGATTCCTAGAAACAGTAGGAGAATTCTCAAATATGGAGATTGATGTTGAAGAAGAAGGAGAAGTTGAAGACACTTCAGAAAGAAATTGGGAGGAGAAAATGGCAGGTAATAAAGTGCTGCAATTGAAGGGAAACATTATACCTAGAGGACTGGTGCCTCTAGAAATATTATTTGACAAGAATGATGTCCCACTACAGCCAAGCAAAGTGGTAGAAGAAAATCAGGTAGAAGACCTGAATCTTGGTACTGATGCTAACCCCAAAATTGTAAAATTGTCTAAGAAAATTCCAGAAGAATATAAAAATATATATCCGAAGTTATTTCAGTCCTACAAAGATGTGTTTGCATGGTTGTATCAGGACTTGAAAACTTTTGATATCAGTATAATGCAGCACAAAATTCCACTAAAGGGAGATGCTAAACCTCACAAGAAGAAGCTCAGACAGATAAATCCCCTGCTGCTTCCTTCTATTGAGAAGGAAATTAAGAAGCTGCTAAACGCCAAAATAATCGTGCCATTGAGGTACTCTAAATGGGTGGCAAACCTGGTCCCTGTCCGAAAGAAGAATGGAGAAATAAGGCTGTGTGTGGATTTTTCAAATTTAAACAGAGCATCCTTAAAGGATGATTATCCACTGCCTAAGATGGATCACATCCTGCAGAAGGTGGTTGGAGCTTCTAGGATGTCAATGATGGATGGATTCTCTGGTTATAACCAGGTGGCTGTACTTCCAGAAGATCAAAAGAAGACTACTTTCACCACACCATGGGGTACATTTATGTATGCCAGGATGCCTTTTGGATTGATTAATGCAGGGGCCACTTTTCAGAGGGCGATGGACATTGCTTTTGTTGGGGAGCAAGATAAATTTCTGGTAGTCTACCTTGATGATATCACTGTATTTTCAAAGAGTGATACTGAGCATATTGAACATCTGCGTAGAACCTTTGAGAAATGCAGAAGGTATGGTCTCTCTCTAAATCCTCAAAAGTCTTTATTTGCATTAGAAGAGGGTAAACTTTTGGGACACATTGTAACAAAAGATGGGGTGAAGATAGATCCTAAGAGGGTAGAGGTTATAAGTGGTATTGCTTTTCCCTGAAATAAGAAGGAGGTATAGGTGTTCCTAGGGCATATTAATTTCCTGAGAAGGTTTATTCCTAACTATGTTGAAATAGTTAGACATATAACTGACATGCTGAAGAAAGATAATGAAGTTAAATGGTCCCAAGAATCACGAGAGGCATTTACCAGAATAAAAAATGCTTTTGCAGAAGCCCCTGTACTAGCTGGACCAGATTATGCTAAACCTTTCATGATCTTTTCTTTTGCATCACCTCATACAATAGCAGGAGTTTTATTGCAGAAAAATGAGAAAGGGTACGAGCAACCCATCGCCTTCTTCAGTCAGGTGCTTCGTGATGCAGAATTAAAATATAACATATTGGAAAAGCAAGCATACGCCCTAGTAAAGTCCCTCAAGGCATTCCGCATGTATATCTTGCAGTCCCATATTACTGCATTTGTGCCTACAGCTGCTGTAAAAGATATTCTTATCCAAGGGGATAGTGAAGGAAAAAGGGGGAAGTGGATTGCCAAGATACAAGAGTATGAATTAAACATCCGCCCTACTAAGCTGATCAAAGGACAAGGGCTAGCCAAGATCTTATCTGAGTCAAATTATCAGGCTTTGGGTATAAATTTGTCCATAATAGCAAGTGAGGAATTTGAGGAGAAAGAAGAGCGACAGGGAATTGGGGTAGCTACTCCAGAAATACATGTAAAGTACCTCACCAGTCAGTGGTACAAAGAGATAGTAGAATATCTACTCACACTCAGCTGCCCTCCAAGCTATGATAAAGCTAGATACAGAACGCTGAGATTGAAATCATAGAAGTACATAGTCGCCAATGGCCGGCTATACTGGCGAGATCCCTCAGGCATCCTACTCCTGTGTCTCACAGAGGATGAGGTAGAGAGTATTATAGCTGAATTTCATGAAGGTATCTGTGGGGGTCATTACAGCTGGAGGGCCATTGCTCACAAAATCCCGAAGGCTGGTTTCTATTGGCCCAAGCTTTTTGGAGATGTTTTTGCCCAGGTTAGAGCTTGTGAGAAGTGTCAGAAATTTGCTGAAAGACAGAAGCTGGCACCTCTGCCCATGATTCCCGTGCACGTGGATGAACCATTCCGACAATGGGGAATTGATTTTATAGGTGAAATACACTGTCCTTCAAGTGGTCAACATAAGTGGATATTAACTGCCACTGATTATTTCACAAAATGGGTGGAAGCCATACCTGCAAGGAACGCAACAGATACTGTGATAATAAAATTCATGGAAGAAAACATCATATCTAGGTTTGGCTGCCCTGCCAGAATAGTGACTGATAATGCCCATGCCTTCAATTCTGCAAAGTTTGTGAACTTCTGTCAGACGTATAACATCACACTAAGTCACTCTACAACCTATTATCCACAGGGAAATGGCTTGGCAGAGTCTTCCAATAAGACCCTGGTAAGAGCACTAAAGAAGGCGATTAATGATAATCAGAAAAATTGGGATTCTCAGTTGAAATTTGCTCTGTGGGCAAATAGAATTACCAGCAAGAGAGAAACTAGGAAATCCCCATATGAATTAGTATATGGGAAGGCATCAGTATTCCCTATTCAATTAGCCCTACCAGTAGCCAGATTCATGCAGGAAAGTCAAGAAGAGCCTGAAGATATGACCAGAAGAATAAATCAGCTGGTGGAATTGGAAGAAACGCGGAACCAGGTAAGTCAAAGGATGACAGAGTATCAGGAGGAGATGAAATACCTTTTTGATCAGCATGCTAAGGACAGGAACCTACAGAATGGTGATTTAGTACTCAGGTGGGATATCCGGAGAGTTGAAAAAGGAAAACACGGTAAATTCGACCCACTCTGGTTCGGCCCATTCAAAATTGTGGAACAGGGAGGTAACAACACTTTCAAGTTGGAGAATTTACAGGGTGACTTGCTTGACACCGTTGTAAATGGTCAGTTTCTTAAACCCTACTTCCAGTTCTAATTCAGGCAGAGATATCTTGATGTATCATACTGTAAATTGGTTTCTTGTTTTCCCCGTTGTTTGAATAATGTGGGTGTCGTGATGAATTATGAAAAAGAAAAAGTAGAAGTGCTGAAGAGCAGAGTTCACACAGAAGATTATTAGGTGGTCTGCGAAGTTCTCGACACACTTAGGGATGAACGTGCTATCCCCAGGTGGAGCCAATGTTGATCACGTCAGCATTCTATTGAAATATTGACAAGAAATCCTGCCTAAACCCGTCAAATCCCCTATTTTTTTCCCTGAGAAATTCATTTCATGCTCATCGTTGCCTTCTCTCATCCTCAAAACTGCATGAATAGGCCGAAATCCCACATTATAATATATTTAAGGCTTAGCACCTTTCGGCCCTAGCCCCTGCACCTTTTTCTCCACATGACCGGAGGTCAAAACCGAGTGCTAGCCATAAAAGCGCTTGTCACATATGTATATCGGGCGTGTTTACAACCGTCAATCTGTACAGATCTGATGGCATTCGCAAGTATTCATTGCACCAGTGGCCCACTCCCTTCATCACCCGTATCGCCTGTCCGCCGTCCATTTAAACCGCAGATCAACGGCTCACAATACTCCCGCCCTGGTGGTCCCCGCTCCGTGCACTGTACAAAACCGGTGGTTTATATCGCACCGCCTTTCCGAGGCAGGCGATATTTCTCATTTCAGAGCGATTCCATACATCGTTTGCCGCGTGTCCCCGCGTATGGCTCAAAAACTGCCCTCCATCACGCGTTATCGTTTGTCCGTAGACACGGCGCGATATCCACGAGAGCCGTCTGATTTGGGGCGATCCATCCGACGGTAGTCACTCCACGAAACTGTGCGGAAGATTACCCGAGGAAATCGTACTCCTCGCCCATCGTTCATCGTCCTCCAATGCATTTTCAGCTATTGATCTCCTCCTGAGATCTGACGGTCCAAGTCACTTACCTCTCTGCCAGTTGACTCTGTACCTCCACATCACCTGTTCCACGTGTTTGACGTATTTTTCCTCCGCCACTATGCATTTCATTCGTTAGTCAAAATTCACTGTTTACGTTAAAAACCTTCACCAGTCCATCCTCCATCGCTTCACTGTGTTTTAATCACCACCCTGCATTGTTTCATCATTTCACCATGTCTGCACAACCACTTTCATCGATCCTGCCACGTCCATCATCCCCATGCCTGGTTTTCCTAGCAAGTTTGCGGGTTTTGCAGGGTTACAGCGGCGGAAAACGGCCAGTATTTACAGTCTTCATTACAGTAACAGAGAAAACATCAAAGGACCATTTTTCAGGGCTGTAATTATGAAAGAAGGCCCGGGAAGATATGTGGACAAGACTTCCATTAAAGGAGTAGGGTTAAAATCTGTCGAACCCTCCAGAGTCATTCAAAGAATAGATTGCGCAGATGGAGATATTAATGGAGCAGTAGAGAAATATCAGTGGATGATCAAGGAATTCAACGTTCAGCATTGAAGATCTTAAACCATAATTCAGAGTTAGAAGGTAGAGGGTACCATTCACAGAAAAATTACCTTAAGGCCTTCTTTTCAGCACCATTCTCTTTTAGAAAAGGACGGAATGTCTATGAGATTTTACTTCTTTTCCGTGTCCCTAAAGAGATTTCTACCCAGTGCATTTATTTCAGTAAGCAGGCATCAGAGTACATACAACACTACAAAGTCATTCAGCATATGGGTGTGCATGTTTCTTCCATCTTGTCTTAATGAGACAATTAAATGTTCATCACCTACTCCCTTTTCGAGCTTTCTTTTTCTCCTATAAAGCTCCCGAAGAACAGAGGATTTAAGGTTCCAGATTTTGTCAGAAAATTATGCAGTGAAAGGATTTTTGTATACATTTTTTTGAACTCTTGTATGAAGGCTCAGAGCCCGTAGTGTCTCAGTGAGGAGGATTTCCATCTGTTAAAGAGGATTCTGGTCTTTGGTATTTCACAGTTTGTAACTTTCTCTTATATGTGTTATTTTAATAGATCATTTCATCTCATCCATATTTCCTATATCATGTTTCTGGAATGCGAGTAGCTCACTGATTTTTGGTATGGATTTATCCTAGTTGATACCCATGCTCGGATTAGTCAAGCGCTTTAAATATGGCTCAGGCATGATATTTTGTTCCACTATTCATCTAAACCATACTTCTGCTATATTAGTTTCTTTGGGAGGGTGTTTTTAAAATGCTATTATCATGAATGGATTCTTAAATTGGTAAGCCAATTACATGGTGATATTGTGTATCTGCATATCAGCTCAAGGACAACTAATATTCTCTCAAGATTTCATTCACTACATACACCTTCTGATAATTTATTTCTGTGAGGTATTTCTGAATTGGCCCTCTTTACAGTAAGCTGTCTCTGAATTGTCTGTTGCTTTAATATTGGAGTTTTGCATGTTGCCTCTGCAGTATTCCTTTCTCTGTGTCAGTTTCTGAAGGTCTTGGTCCCATTCAGATCAATATTCCTTGTTTTTCAAGAAATAACATGAGAGATTTTTATCGATAACTTCCTCTGTTATACCATATGCTCCTTGCTAATATAAGATGTCTTAGGCACTGGTCTTTCACAACTCAAGGCTGTGTCTAGGAACGACAACACCATGAATATGGCCATCTCTTTTGAGACTTCCCATTAACTGTAGTCGAATCCTGCAGTGGAAATGGGCAAGGATAGTGATGGCTTCCAATCAGTCCAAAGGTGTCGTTCCAAGCTGACCCGATTGCCGTAGGCCACTCCTCCTGACCGCTTAGTCTCTCAAGCACATAGTCATCCTCGGTCGCCTTAGGCCTCAGCTTCCCCCATCAAATCAGTGCCCCATGCATCTAAGAACTTCTTTGAAGTTTTGGCTGATGAATCCCTGGCCCTCATCACCACCCCCCCTCTTCCCAAGCTCTCCCCTCTTCATCCTAGGTCACTCCACAACATATGGACAAAGATAAGTTACTCTCCACCCTTGGGGATAAGCTCTCCTTAAAAAGAATATACCAGAACACACTGAATGAGATAGACAAACACAGGAAATCCTAAGGCAAACAAGAAAGATACTAGAATTTGAGGAGTGACAGAACATGTTCGGCATAGAGGAGAAAAAGTTGCTTGAAATCTTCAAAAGCTCGAGAAAAACATGCATCAAGGATATTCCAGTTAACCAACTGAACCACTTTGGAACCCTCTTTACTCAATGGGTGGCTCGCTCTGGATGAGAAGAATCAGATCTCAATAATAATGGTATAGAGGGGAATCCCTTCAGCATCATCATTCAAGACCTTAGAGGAAACGAGAAAAGAAAGAAGGGCCGCAAACCCACCAAAGAGCTTATCTGTGAAGCAAGAGAACTTTTGCTAAACTTAGGAAAATCTGACAATTGACGGATTTCTTTCCAAAATCCGATGCACCTTCCTCATGAAGATCATGTCATGGAATATTAGGGGCTTCAGTAGCCCAAGGAAGATCCAATTCCTTCTTGATAAATTCAGAAGATACAATCGAGAGATAGTCATCCTAGAAGAGATGAAGGTGCCCACTGGAAAGGTTCAGGAAAACAGCCAGAGATGTTGGAGAAACAACAGAGTTATGAAATTCGAAGCCACCGAATCTACGGGGGGTCTTGAAATTCTCTGGGACCTAGGGAGGGTTATCTTGAAAGATTGGATGAGAATCAAATTCATGTTATCAGCCTCGATTCGATTGATACGGGAGTACCGATGGAGGAGCCTAACTATGGTTTATGGGCCGTCCACGCCTCATGACAAAGCAACGTTCCTCATGCACCTACAACATCTC
>JAXQQM020072593.1:0-90337 GCA_034641835.2 Pinus albicaulis | reverse complement strand
ATGGAATAGCAAAGCAAATAAAGGATTGAACAACAATTCTGAAATAGAACAGCAAGTCTAAAATGGAACAGCAATTGAATAACTAAGTCCCGCAGGTTGTAACCAAACTTAATCTATTAACTCAAATGCATTCTTTGCAATCAAATAACATTCTTTCACTCTAAAAGCAATTCACACAAATCACACTAATGGAACAGCAATAACTATTAATGAATTATGGAACAGTACTGATAAATCAGAAACGCGCACAACACGAACGTTTAGTATAACAGCTCTGTAACAAAACAGTAAGAACATGCAATTAACTCTTGAAAGGATTAATAACTTGATGCGGAGTCAACACACGATTCTATCTGTAAAAAACCTCAATGATTCAATCTTTAACAAAGCATGTAATATGAACTTATAAAGCATATCAAATTACCAAATAACAATGATAAACAAACCACACAAAAGTCAAGTCGTAATGGTACAGAAGCAAGTGTCCTTCGGGGCCGGGCCCTTAGCCTCCAAGGATACACCGCTTTAAGTTAATCCAGACGCAGAGATGAAATAATCACCAAGCTTTTATTAATGCATCGGTCAAAAATACATTGAACCAGTTCTCAACGAGACTCAATAATCAAAGTTGATGTTTTACAGAAAATTACATAAAAGCGTATCCTATCTATCAAGCTAACAGTGTTGTCCCTTTATATAAAGGTGATGGCGGAGATGTCCAAGTAACATGATAAATAAAGCAGCGATCCCTCAGGATCGAAGATCCTGAGGGATTCGCCAAACTGTTAATTCTTCATCCTTTCCTTTCTTTGGCGCCGAGCTGGTGTCTTCTCCTTCTTTTCCGAGCCGATTTGCTGTAATCTATTTAGCCTTGTTTGCATTCGGTTCTCGTTCAGAGGGACAGCAGTTATCTCGACTTTGTCCTTTCCTTTGGAACGGAAATTCCTCGTTTTCTCCTTTTCCTGTACAGAAAATAACCATTATCAGTGGCTAAGTCTTGCATATCAATTCTCACATGTTTTGTTATGGTTCCTTATTACTTTCCAAATTCATGATACAAAAAGGTTCACAAATTCTATTAAAAAGCCACTGAAATAGTCATCAAAAGCATACCACTCAAGTCTAAAACTCAACAGCATTTCACTTCAAATCTCCTAAGCTTGAACTCCCTTTGAGGCTACCCAAGGCCTCTTTTTATAGTGAAAGAGAGGAGGTTTCTAGTTCCAAATATGAAGGGATAGAATCCTCCTTCAAAGGGATAAGCTCCTTACATCAAGGGGTTGGCTCCATTAAGAAAGGGATGCATGAACCAGCTTCAAAGCGTATCCATTCCGAGAATTCCCGTCTAGAATCTTCTAGAATTCACCTGGAATTCACTTTTTAATCTTCATTTTCTCGCCTTTTTATGTTTTACAGAGGTCCGCACCCATTACACAAAGAACGTGCGGTATGGTTCCGCATGCAGGCTGAGCTTTAGGTGCGGGACCGCAGGGAATGCATATAGAAAGTGCGATACCAATTCTTTAGGGGATTTTAAGGATTTTCTTCTGATTTTGAAGCTTGATATGAGGAGCTGGTATATTAGACTTGCAAAAGGAGGAAGTATGAGTAATAATGAGCTCATACGGTCAGCAGAATGTCAAGGTGACAGTTTTCAGTGTAACAAATTGCCCCCTAAAGTGCAAGGTCTGTAATAGATGAAGCTATAGTCTGTCATATATGAAGAGTGCAGTACTTTATCATTTCAAAGATCATCCTGTGGACACCCCAGTCGGTACCTGTAAAAACATTCAATGCAAAATATATACATGTATATGTCATCACTGAGGTAGGTATTCCCATACTCAGATAAAAAACTAACTATAAACTAACTGAAATCGTTCTGATACAGGAATGATTTTGGATACATCATAGTACAAATATATGTAGACACAGTATGGATGCAGCCATCTGTTTATCAAAAGTCTACTGTATAGATGACAACAAAATTCCTCGCAGCCTGGATGGTGGAAACTAGATCCAGGGTCTTGATTTCCGTATCTCGAACCAGTACGATTCTATCCATGTGAATGAATGTATTGAAGTCGAAAATGGTAGAAACCACTTGATTACCAATCAATGATGTGAACTGTTAACAAGTGTGAGAGAAACCACCAGTAATGTCAATGGCTCTCAAAGTACTCAGTACAGTCCATGGAATGTGAATGAATGAGCTGAAGTCGAACATTTCACGGAGTCATTCGATCGAAGGTCATTAATGTAACCTGTCGTCGAAAGCGAGAAACCTGCCATTGAGGCATGAAGATTTCAAGGTACTGACGATTTCTGGATCAACTTCCTAGATAATGTGCTGATGTCGATAGAAAGCGATCTGTCGTAGGCAAGCCCACAACACGAAATCATAGATCAAGTTTTGAAAATATGTTGGCAAGGACTGACTCAGGGATGGTCAATGATGGATGACAGATATTTTGCGGATGAATGGTTTTGTTTGAACTATTCTCTTGGACACATAACGACACTGCAGATGGCTTGGTGACAATTGACTCAAAGCTAATACCCAGAAACCGGCTGAAAATTTTCAATGTGGTTTGATTAACTGTTAAGCAAAGGATTTCCCAACCCAGGTGAATATAAGTGTCGTGTCCAAGAGTGGTCGACTGAGTTTTAGGACAATTTTAAAATACAACAAACATGCTCATTTTTCTCTCTTTTCCCCCACCATTTCTGGCAAGTACCTCTTTATTTTTGACAAGCTTGAGGAGGATAACATTTGCTTGGTTATAAGCTCACCCTTCGGGTGAGTCCAACTTAGTTTAAAAATTGAACCCTAAGAAGGAGTGGTTCGTTCCTGTTGAAAATTAAACAGGTCCTTTACTGTTAAGTTTTAACGAGTCCAGTATAGGAGAAACTCGGTGTTTTTCAGTTTTAGGGAGTCAGAAGAAAAACTTAAGAAAACTCCATGGGTGTTCTTTTTCGTAAATTTAGTCTCTCGGGCCCGAAAAAGGATAAAATAATGCGGGAGAGAACTCTATTGACCGTATTTAGTCAACGTATACCTTTTTCGTAAATAGTCCATTTCAGTCCGTAAAAGGGGTAAACTTATACTGAAGGGACGACTGTTCATTTACTTTAACGAGTTTGAATAGTCAAGTACTCGACAATATTTTCATATTTAGAGAGTCTGAAAAGAGCTTAAAGAGGACTCCAAGGTTTCGCTTTTTCGTAAAATTTTTGAAAGAGTCCGAAAAAGTGATAAAAGTATGCTCTTTGTTGAAAAATGATTATTTCACCTGAAAAATCCTGTTTCTGCACAAAAACTCAAAACATTACACATACCTATTTAAGATAAATAAAAATTCTTTCAAAAATATCCCTTTTAAAGTGAAAAATAAATAAATTTACAATTCATTCATTCGAAAAAACTTATAAAAAGGACTTTTTCTATTTCATTTTTACCATTCAGTTGCAGAGTGAAAAGTAAAAAGCTTTTGGATAAAAAGTTCCCGTGAAGATTCTGGAAAATTCAACCGTTGGAATCGAAAATCGTCAGCCCCAGGTAATCCACAACCTCCTTATCTTGTTTTTCATCCGTTTAAAATTCGTTTTTTGGCTTTAGTTTGATTTTTTAGGGCAAAAATAGGTCAAAAAATGCGCCCGCGGGGTCCGCAGGCGGGACACAGGTTGCCTGCGGACCCCGATTTTTTCTGAACTAGAAAAAATCGGGGGTGCCGCACCCGACACACACCTTGCGTGCGGAGCTACGCTCTGTTTACAAAGGGCGGGTGCGGTACCCGCGCGATTAAAATTCAAGCATAGTTTTCTCAAATTTCTGCCAAAAGTTTTCAAATAAAATCATGCTAATATGCCTTATTTTATGTTGCAGGATTAACAAGATGCTTATTTGGCGAGAAAGGGAACATGAGGATGTGGATGAAGCTGCAATACTCCATTTTCCCACACAAAGGGCATTAAAAGCGTGCTGCTTATACAAATTCTGGGCCATCTCTGGCATGAGGGCACAAGTGGAACTCTTAACATGGTTGGTAGACAGATGGCATGTGGAGGACCAGTGTTTCTTCATTGGTGGCCACCGACTCGAAATTGAGCTGGAGGATATATACTTTTTGACTGGTTTGTCCAAGAGGGGTGAACATGTATCTTTGTTTGGGACTAGGCCAGGTGGCCAGACTGTCGCTAGTCTTCAACTCGAATTTTGCGATGATCAGGCAGATCCTCGGGACAAACGGATTGACATAAAACATATCATCCGTCCTGAACTGAAAGTTATAGCATTCACTGTTACCAAACTATGTGGGAGCGCCGCGCTTCATGTAGCTACTGGTTCCCCAATGCGCATTGCTGTGGACTGTTTTCGTGGCACCATCTTCAACTGGTGCGAAGCTGTGTTGGCAAATATAAAAGGCCAACTTACCAGAGCAAAAACCGGGAAACTAAAAAACTTTGGATATGGTTCCATTGTCGTTTCTTTTGCTTTGGAGAGGGTCCCTCAGTTAGCTCCACAGAGTATTTCAGTTGATGCCGGTCGACTTCGAGAACCAAGAATGGTTCGCTGGTCCGCGTTGATGGCTCGTCATGCTATCGAGGGCGCTGAGATTGTACGATTCCCTGCTTCATATTTTCATTGGCTGGATCGCCAACTTTTTACGATAGAGGATTTTCCATATGCAGGGATAGATTTCCGCGGAGATAGAGAGATGTCTCTCCCTGCAGGGGAACAGTGGGATGATTCAGGTAAAACATTTTTCAACGTTTGCTAAGTTCTAAATTTTTTAATTTTTTTATCGTCTTAGAAAATTAATAACCAAAAGTTTTTTAAATACAGATGTGGGTCCACAACGTCCAGCTCATCTCCAACCTTTCGAGAGGAGGCAACCAGTTGCGCCCGCACCCGCCCCAGCAGGCCAATCAGTAGAAATTTTGACTGATTTGGAACATCATCTAGAGCACTTGACTCTAGACATACCAGAGACGAGTATAGATGATATTCCCTTCAGGCTTCAAAGATATGTGATTGGAGTCCCAGGACCTTTCAGGAGGTTCCTATGCAGGGTGGCTCGAGCAGTTGTGTCCTATCGAGATCATCATCAGTGATGAGATGATCATGTAGACTCATTTTTGTACTTTTGTGTTATCATTTTTGCCGATCATAAGGTGTTTCCAACCTATGATCGAAGACGATGTATATTTTTTGAACACACTCTTATGATATATATCACTATTTTGACGGCTATCTGCGTACATAAATGAATGTTGTTTGTTTTACTGCTTTTAATTATTGCAAATGTCTATTTATCATACTAGAAGCAATTGAATCTGCTAATGTATTTAAACGTCTTGGAATATGCTGATATTCAATGTAATCAAACTCACGTTCCAAGAGACGAACTCTAAAAAATAACCGTAATAACACCGGATTTCTAATGGTATAGACCCTGTTAAGCTGTAATACAACAAGTTCAGAATCCAACCTTACAATCAAACTCCGAATTCCAAATGATATGGACTCAGATAATAACTCAATCACTGCACTATACTCGGCAATGTTATTTGTTGTTTGACTAAGGCTTACCCCATGCATGGATACTAACTCGTCAGAGGGTGAATAGATAACCCAAGCTGCGGAAGAAATGTTCTGTGTACTACGACAAGCACCATCAACAAAACCAATGTAGGTTTGAAGAGACGTCGACATCTGCAATATCAAGAGTAAAACTCAGATAAGCAGTCATAGTGAAAAACACACTTCTAAACTAGGCACACTTTTTAATCTAAAACACACCAACAGTAAAGAAATCTAAAGCTAACAAAAAAATCTCCACACCTTGTTTAAGCGTAATATCTCTTTAGATAAAGCCCATTTCTGGGTTTATCTAAAGGGACACCATCAAAATCCACTAACTCATAGGCCCCTTTTGCTAACTTTCGTTTCACAATGTAAGGACCATGCCACATAGGCACGAATTTTACAGCTCCTAGCTTGTCGTTAGCTTGATCATAAAGTAAAACTAGGTCTCCTTCTGAAAAATTTCGAGGGGTCACATTTCTATCATACTGAGCTTTTATCCTTTTAACATGAGCCTCGTTTGCTATTGCAGCACTTCGCCGATTCTCATCTAATTGGGCCAAGTACAATAAACGTTTTTCCTCTTCAGATGTAGCTGGAAGTAATTCTATGGCTAATTTTAATGACGGTATTTCGCATTCAATTGGTAGCACAGCTTCTAAACCGTAAACTAGTTGAAAAGGAGTGAAACCCGTTGATGTTTTGACTGAGGTTCGATATGCCCAAAGCGCTGAAATTAACATGGAATGCCAATTCGTCTTGTGAATACCAATGATTCGTTTAATCATGGTGACTAAAACTTTATTAATAGCTTCAACCAGGCCATTTGCTTGTGGATAGTACGGAGTGGAATTATCGTGGCGTAGGCCAAGTTGTTCTGTTAATTCGGTCATCATGATGTTCCGAAAATGACTTCCATGATCTGTAATAATAGCTTGAGGAACACCAAACCTAGCAATTATGTGATTGAACACGAATGTTGCAGCAGTCTTGCCGTCAGCTGAATATGTAGGCATCGCCTCGGCCCATTTCGTAAAATAATCTACGGCGAGAATAATATAGGCATGCCCCCCGGCCGAGTGAGGGTTACATGTGATAAAATCGATACCCCATTTTGCAAATGGACCAACAGCAATTATAGGGTGAAGAGGAGCGGGTGGCGCGCGCATTTTTCTATCAAAAATCTGACAGTTGTGGCATTTTCGAACCGCATAAATGCAATCTTTAAATAATGTTGGCCAGAAATAACCTGCACGCAATATCTTTTGGGCAGTGGCATACCCAGACATATGACCGCCACATGCTCCAGAATGACAGTCATTGAGTACCTTTTCAGCTTCTTCATGAGTTAAACAACGTCGGAAAACGGAATCCGCTCCTCGTCGATAAAGAGTATCACCAATGATGTTATATTGTTGGGATTGGAAGCGTATTTTCCGTCGTTGAGTTCTTGAAATTTCAGGCCGAAAAGATTGGGTTTGGAGATATACAATAATATCCCCATACCATGGATCAAGCGTACTGATAAGAAACAAAGATTCGTCCACAATGGACTCTTCTGCCACTGTTTCAATATCAGTAGAGGGAAAATCACATATTAGTTCCGCAAAAACCAAAGATTTCTTTGCCTTGGATTTTTCAAACTCCAAGTCAAATTCTTGTAGGATAACTATCCATTTAGAATATTTGCCCCCTAGCAATTGTCTGGTCAAAATATACATCATAGGGTTGCAATCAAAAATTACTGTGGTTTTACGTAACAATATGTAATGTCGAAAACGTTGGACAGCTTGAACAGCTGCCAAGGCCAATTTCTCCACATGTGTATATTTGATTTCAGTCGGATTCAAATTTCGACTAAGATAATAAATCACATGTTCGTTGTGAGATTCATCCTCCTGAACTAGCACCATCCCAATAGTGGAATGAGAAGCGGCGAGATATAGAAAGTAATCCTGGTTGTAGTTGGGAGGATGCAATAACGGTGCATGGGTCAACGCGTGTTTAAGTGCATCAAAAGATCGATCAGCGACCTCGTCCCAAAAGAACGGAATGTCTTGTTTCAACAACCGGGTAAAACCCTTTGCAAGCTCGGCATAGTTCTGAATAAATCTACGTAAAAAGTTTGCTTTCCCCTGCAAACTCTGGAGTTGGCGCAATGTCGAAGGAGGAGGCGATTTAACAATAGCTTCGACCTTCGAAGGATCAACACGAATGCCTGATTTTGAGACAACAAATCCCAGTAAACGACCCGATTCTACGCAGAAAACACATTTATGCGGATTCAACCTTATCCGATAATGCCGACATCTCATAAAAATTGCTTGTAAATGAGTGGGATGATCGGCCCTACGTAATGAATGAGCAGGTAAATCATCAAGATATGGTTGAACAATGTGCTTAATGTCATGAAACGCATAAGACATGGCCCGTTGAAAAGTTGCTCCAGCGTTCTTAAGTCCAAAAGGTAGTTTACAATAGGAAAATGTTCCCCATGGACAAATGAAAGCTGTTTTAGGTTGATCTGCAGGGAGTATGTTTATTTGATTGTAGCCGGAAAAACCATCCATAAAGGAAAATAGTTCACTTCCAGCACAATCGTCGATTATCTGATCGATATAGGGAGTTGGATAATTGTCCTTTGGACACGCTCGATTAATATCCCTATAATCGATACATACTCTTATTGTTCCTTGTTTTTTAGTCACAGGAACAATATTCGATACCCAATCCGTTAAAGGAATTGGATAAATGAAACCTGCTCGAAGTAATTTTTCAACTTCAGATTTTATAGCAGCAGCTTTTCTAGGATGTATTTGACGTAATCGTTGACGAACAGGTTTAGCATCCGGGTAAGTCTTAATTTCATGTACTACGATCGATGGATCAATTCCTGGCATTTCTTCGTAAGACCAGGAAAACACGTCACGGAATTCTTGAAATATGGCTTTATAAGTCTGAATTTCTTCGTCTGAACAACAAGCACCTATATGAATGTTTTCAATTATTCCAGGTTTTACTGAAATGTCAATTGGAACCGTTCTAGATATATTTTCTAAATTTAACTCAGAATCAGAATTTTTCAATGGATTCTGGGGTTCCTTGGCATATTCAGCAGTAAAGATTGAAGCGAAATCATTTTCAAAATGATCTAATTCAGGTAAGAATGAAGACCTATGATGGAGATCTTCCCATGGTAAATCATCAACAGACAAAGACTCACGAATTTGCTCATCTGTATGAACAATTTCAGGAAATGTCGTTGTGTCTGAACTAGAAATAGAAAGTGATTCCTCTTGTATCCCATTCATTGGATCAATTTTGGTTGAAAAGGTGTTGGAAAAAGACTGTACAGTCTGGTACGCAATTTCAAATGGACTCAAAGGCATCACGCCATCAAATGAGTCAATCTTGGATTCCGAAGGTAGTATCCAAGGATCATCAGTCAAAACTGTGTCTGACGAAATCATATGAATAGTTGTTGTAGAAGACGATACGTTAGGAGGAGGAAAGGAAAAAGTTCCTAGCAAACCAGAATCTTTAATCAAACCTACTCCAACATCCTTATAAGAGATAGTCGTTTTACCAACATGCTGGATTGTTTCTGTAGAGGCTGGGTCTGACGAAAAATAAGTTAACTGATCTATTGTCACGATCCTTCCTTGATATGGAAATTTTATAAGTCGAAAGACCGAAGAGACAAAAGCAGTCATAGCATAAGACCAACTACGACCCAGTAGAAGGTTGTAATCTAGAGGGGCATCAACCACCTCCACATCTAGATTAACAATTTTCCCTTCAACCCCTATGGGTAAATCCTGCAAAATACCATAAGGTTGAAAACCTCGACCATCAAAATCTTTTAGAATCGTCGGAGATTGGTTAAGTGTAGGAGAACCAAGAGATTTCCAACACTGAAGCGACATAATACACGTTGAAGCTCCCTCATCAATCACAGTCCGAAAAATAGGCCTGTTTTTTACTAACACTGGAATCTGGAAAGCCATTTGATGAGGAAGACGTGGTGTACTAGTTTCTAAATTGAAGATTATAAGGTTAGAATCATTAACATCAACAACTCCTATGGCAGACAATAACAATTTACGCTGTGCTGGACACGATTGCAGCACTTCCAAAGCCGACATTGCTGAAGGAGAAATAGCTAAATCTTCAACAATGTTGTAATTCTGAGCAGCTCTCGCATGTGGATTGAAAGCTGATTTACGAAGAACACCTTTAGCAGGCAGCTTGATTATCAAGTCTGAATTTTGTTTCTCGATCTGTAGCGGACCGGAAACGGGAGGAGTTGTATTTGATGAGTTGGCATTGGAAGACTCTCCTTCTTTGCCATCAACGGGATTCTTAGAACCGTAATCTTGCGATCGCGTCGCAACCCTTATATGAGACATCATCATAATAGGCTCTTCTAAAGTGGTCGAGGAAGAACCAATCATCTTACTATCTTGAACTGGAAAGGGATCCTTCAAGACAGCAGGTTGTTGCGATCCTTTAATGAGTTTCGTAACCTCTTCTCGATATGGGCATTCTTTCGTGAAGTGATCTTGTTCACAAATGAAGCAAGGATAACGAGGTTTACGTTTCTCATCATTGGATTCTTCTCTATCTGTTTTCTCTTTCGAATTTTTCTTGTTTTTATTCCTCCCTTTCTTTTTCCCACCGGTTTTTGATTTTGCCGTAGATGTTTCAACGACATGAATATCGGCAGAAACTTCTTGAGAGGATTCTCCCTTCGGGGAATCAGGTAAAGTTATGATTGGAGAAGAATTCTTTGAAGATTTCTTCTTACTTTTGGAACTAACCGTACCAATCATACCGTCAGCGGCATGAGACCCTGAAGGGGGAGCAACAATTTGACCTTGTTTGGGTAAATCCGGAATTTTTTCATGTAAAGTACCTGACTGCGTATAAACGAGGTCTAGGTACTGAGCCTGAGCAATTACTTGCTCTTCAGTAACGACACCAGCCTTAGCTACATCTTCAGTGATCTTAGGCAGTAATGATTTTACAAACCATTCTGCCAAAATTTGATCCGGAATATAGACCTTCACCAATCGCCGTCTACGTCGCCACTCATGAATATGATCAGAAATATACGTGGACGTAGATTGTTTTAGTGAAGTTAATAATTATGTGCCATTGTCGTATCTGACAGGCAACTGGAAATGAGTTAAGAAAGATGTTGCTAACTGACTGAAATTATGAAACGAGCCTCGTGGCAACTCAATGTACCATTTGGCTGCAAGACCTATGAGTGTCCTTTGAAAAAGTCGTAAGCGAATCGAATCATCAACAATAGAATTAGATGCACACCAAAGGTGATAAGTCATCACATGATTTGATGGATCCTCTCCTGACTTACCTTCAAATTTTGGTATGTCACTGGGCAACTTATGAGGCATTGACGGCCAGTTCTGATAATAGAAAATAGGATCATTAGTAAGGCGCGTCAAATATGGTAAATCCAAAGTTGCAATGAACGGTAACTGACGGTTAGGGTCACGAAAACCTTGAGAAGCCAAAGCAGATCCAAGAGGCGGATACCCAGGATAACTAGGAATTGGATTAGCATTGGGTATTGTATAACCTCCCGGATAACCAGGATGAATCGGACCATACTGAGGTTGTTGATAAGTATAACCAGGGTATGGCTGGTAGCTCGGATTCTGAACATATGGACCGTATTGCGGCTGTCCTTGGTACGGTTGATAAGTAAACTGAGGTTGACTCGTAACAACTGTACTTGTACCGGATTGTCCTGCAGGCATCTGAACTGTAGTCTGAGCTGTAGGCCCTGACTGAGGTACAGAGACTTGAGGGATTTGCACGGATACAGGGATAGCCGAACTCGGGGCTATAGACACTCCAGAAATAGGTGTAACAGGTTGAACAGACGTTGCAGCAGTCGCAGCAGTTTGGGGCGGAGTCTGAGGTGTACTAGGCCCGGCCTGCTGAACTGAACTAGGTGCAGGAGTTTGAATAGCTAGCTGACCAGGTTGCTGAATTGAACCAGAAACCATTGGCTGACCAGGTTGATAAGGTAACTGCACATTAGGCTGCAAAGGCTGTTGATATTGGGACGGATCCCACACCATCATTCCGGGGTACTGTCCCGTAGAAGGTTGAACGTAAGGACCAAAACTTGGTTGAACGTAGGGTTGATAATAAGGTAAAGTTCCGGCTCCTTGAATAGATGGTTGACCAGAAGGCTGTTGGTATCCTTGTATTGGGTACTGCCCTTGAGGTTGATAACCTTGAGGCACGTACTGAAGCTGGGGTTGTTGAGGACCCTGAGGAGCATATTGAGTTTGGGGTTGGCCTTGAGGAATGTACTGTCCTTGGGGTTGGTAACCTTGAGGTATGTACTGTCCTTGGGGCTGCCCCCCAAAATAATATTGATCCACAGTTTGTCCTGAGAAAAAGCTACCTTGAGATTGAGCCCCGGGTGGTAACTGACTGCCTTGGGGTTGCCCCCCAGGCGGTAATTGTCCACCCTGAGGTTGCCCCCCAAGTGGTAACTGAATTCCCTGAGGTTGACCCCCAGAAGGAAACTGACTGCCTTGAGCTTGAGGATTAGGAATATTACCAGACATCATGAAAACTTGCTCTGCGTTCGACGTTTCAATTTTAAGTCCACCAAGACCAGATGATAACACATTTTCGATAGGTTGAGGAGTTGCTCCTAAGAAAGTACCAGACAAAGACTGATATCCCGCAGGAACAGAAGGACCACCATGTAAAAAAGATTCATGCGTTTGCGAAAACATGGACGACTCTCCAGCCATAATAGATGACGGATAGTAACCTCTGGGTGTAGGATGGAATGGAGCTCGAGGTGGATAAAAAGTAAGACCCGGATTCTCTAAAAAATCAGTTAAAGAAAGATACCAGGGATTAGTTCGAATAGGGCTGTAGAAAATGGATTCACGCTCCCTAAGATTTAACGATTGAGGGGAGTTGGGAAGAGATATGTCTTCGTCTGGATTAGTAAGTTCTTCTATAGAAATTAGTCTAGAAGGAAGATTTTCAGTAATGATATTTCTAACCCTTGGTGAACCTGGATCGCTAGAAGTTGGTGAGATAAATCCTGAAGATGTTTCTAACACAGAAGATTCAGTTTCAGGCTCGGAGATTTCAGGTTCGTCAGATAATTCTCCAGTAGGAGAAATATTTTCAGTGACTTCAGAAACTGAAATCGGTTCTTGAATATATTCTGTTGTAGGAATTTGATGATCAGGATGTATCACAATAGCAGAGCTTTCAGCTTATGTTGATCTAATTCTACGGCTACTGTGTGGTACCAGAGCCCGAAGCCCTTCTAAATGACCTGGTGTAAATTCAGGGGGTTTCCCTTGTATTCTCCGGGATTGTCTCGGCAATTCCGCCACGATGAAAAATTATCTAATCACATGCAAACAAAGAAAAATTTCAATGAAAACACCTAAAGTCTCTAAGAAACAAACAATTGAATCATACGCTTAAAAAATCTAAGAGTTCAAACCACACACAAACAAGTAACTTTCCGTACTAAAATCACTAGTTGGTGATGAAATCGAACTTAGTAGAGTTTTAACACGAAAAGGGCGGTTGGAACAGTTACCCCGACAACCTGCTTAATGAAACAGACTGGCACAAGTTTCTTCACATAACCATCTCGAGTGAAGAGAACCCCCGAGAGAGTCCAAGTGAGTCTAGTCGACGTCTGTTCCAGGTACAGTGGGATCTTCCCTCCACCGTCACCTTAGGAAAGAATCCTAAAGATTATGGCCTCTAAGGTTACCAACTGAAACAAATATACCTGGGGGAACAGTCTACGATCCGATACACACGCAAGGGCAGAGTAACAAAGCTCAATCCCCTTGAAGGCTCCTTGAAATAATCCAAGGTTAACCGACAAGTGACCCCTGGCTCCTCGACAATGGTCTATCTGAGGTTTACCGTTTTTAATACGTGTATATCTTCTATCGTTCCCAATGAGGAAGGATTGATTACCCCACTGGTTCAGATATGATCTCGTGCTTAACTCCTTTAAGAGGAGCTTCCCAGAGCATACATGCAACAGCTGGAATTCTTCCTACCGCAAGATATATCTACTTGTTTGTTTTATCTACCTTGGAGAGTTAATTACTCCCTACTCCAAGATACTAGCCTAAGCTATGTTGGTGATGAGAGCCCTAAAAATAAAAAGATTACTAGATGAATTTTATTTAAGCGTTACTTTTAAGAGCTGTTTCTTAAGTCAAATGGGCGCGAAAATGAAACTTTGTATGATGTGAAGACTCGACCTCCAAAAACACTAAAATGCACCTATGATGATATTCAATTCTTTTTTCTTTCAATGAATTTTCTATCTAAAGAAGAGTTAGAGAATGCAACTTTCAAATTTCTTCTTCAAACATGAAAACTAAGTGAAAGAAACTCTTTTGTCTTTTGTTAAACTATCAAAGCTCACAAGAAAAACTATTTTCTTTTCCAAACAAGAAGCTACAAAACAATTCTTTTTCGAAAGAAATCTACAAAAATTAAAACTATTCAAAACTATGAAGACTAATCTTAAAAACTAATCTAAATTGAGTCAAAGCTTTTTAGAGTTTTTTTTTTTATGAATGTTTCTCTTAGTTATTCAGCAAACTAAGAATCTATCAAACAGATCAAAAACACTCAAAATATGTTTTCCAAAACACTCAAAGAATAAATGAAATTCAAAACTTTTAAAACAAGTTCTTTTCGAAGATTTGCAAAGAAATAAAAAAGGCTTAATTTCTCAAACTAGGATGTTTTCACAATGAGGTCAGATTCAATAGACAAAAAGAGATCTTATGTGATCTGAGATACTACAGATTGTCAAAAATTTGAATCACTACAAAGACCAAGCAGGAAAAATAATCCAATCGGCAAAACTTCTAGAAAATCATTCAAAACACTGACACTGTTGGAGTTCATAAACAATGAATTCTTGATAGACACAATAACCAGTCTGGGCAGAAACCAAAGATCTAAAAATTAACCAGAAAAAGAAACCTAGAGATTTTTCAAAATTTTTACAGGGTCCGCATGTAAGCAGTGTTAACAGGTGCGGTCCCGCACTATATTCTATAAAGAACGTGCGAAACTGCCCGCACTGTAACAGTTATGCAGAGTGCGGTCCTAGAAAAAATGATAGAAAAATCCAAAAAACTTCTAACTTTTCAAAAACAGAAAAAATTTAAAGCACCCAGACAGATGTGAATCAATCAAAAACCAGAAAAATAAACCTTCTCTCAAGTCAAAAATCAAAGAGAACCAAGAACAAACAAAAGTTCTTCCCCAGCGGAGTCGCCATTTTGTTGTGTAGATTAATCCGTCTTGCGGACAAGACCGATCTCTCTAGTACAAAAGGTAACTAGCAACAAACAGCCAATTATACTAATCTCTCTCTAAGCATATGTAATTTATAAAAACACTATACGGGTGCAAGGCCTACCTTATATCCAACGCTTTGCTTGCTTACTTGATTTTGTTGAAGTCCTTCCCGTGCACTGAAAGAATGTCCTTCGTATATCTGCAATCACAAACAAGGAAAAAGATTAAGCAGCACCTGTATAGACATTATCATAAATCATGCTTATCATAATGATCAAGGAATTTATGAAATAAACCACAAATTGACAGTTTAATGAGAGAAATGAGTATATTTGTATTAACTTTAAAGATAGAAAACCTTTACAACCCGTGCCTTGATGTTGTGCAGGTCCTCCCGGGGTCCGAAGCAGGAATCTCCTTTACTATGACAAGCATTGCACTCTTTGAACTAAGACAAATGAGGATAAGTGATTTAACCTCACAGAAAGTCTTAAGTTACTCAAGTCTAAATCTCAACAGCATTTCACTTCAAATCTCATAAGCTTGAACTCCCTTTGAGGCTACCCAAGGCCTCTTTTTATAGTGAAAGAGAGGAGGTTTCTAGTTCCAAATATGAAGGGATAGAATCCTCCTTCAAAGGGATAAGCTCCTTACATCAAGGGGTTAGCTCCATTAAAGAAGGGATGCATGAACCAGCTTCAAAGCGTATCCATTCCGAAAATTCCCGTCTAGAATCTTCTAGAATTCACCTGGAATTCACTTTTTAATCTTCATTTTCTCGCCTTTTTATGTTTTACAGAGGTCCGCACCCATTACACAAAGAACATGCGGTATGGTTCCGCATGCAGGCTGAGATTTAGGTGCGGGACTGCAGGGAATGCATAGAGAAAGTGTGATACCAATTCTTAGGGGAATACTGATTCACCTCTCAGTATTTTTCCTAATATCCCTCCCTACTTCCCAAAAGTTTCTCAATAATTTAGAAGCCCCTTATCCCCTTCATTTCGCTTCATTTTGACAAATCCCTTGTTCCACACATTGGGATAGGTTTCACTAAAATGATGTTTCTGAGCAATAAAAGATGAATTTTGGAAAAATGAGAGCGGTTTTTGTCCAAAGCCTGCCAAATAAGAAAAACCTCCTTCACTTATTACACAGGTATCATTTTTTTAGAGAAATGTCAAAAATACCGTTGCCTCGGGAGAATTGATGCACCTCTGAAGTGACCTTGGGAAACTCAAGATTTATCCTAGCGTGGTTGGCCAAATGACTTGCTTTATAATTCAAATGATAACTAGACAAAAATATCTTTCCAATGAGCTATCAGGATCTCAATTTGGAGTTGAGTAAGATCTTCAAACATTGACTGCAACAGCACTCTGCCTTGAGGCAGCCTCATTCTGCTCATTTTGACCAGTTTTGGGAGATTTGATTTTTGACAAAGAAAATGAATTCCAAATTTCCAAATTCTGGTTGGGTTGGAAATTATACTCTTTACAATTTCCAACGAGCTATCCCGCGACCCATTTGGACACCGGGAAGGCCTCCAAAAGCCTCCTGAAGTGCTACGCATTGAGCTTGGTGCGGGGCGCATTGGGCTGAAACATCAAAATTTTGCCATTCTTCTCCAAAATTTCCAAATGTGCTCAAATATGTGGTGTGCAAGTAAGCTAAGAGTTTTTCCATTTCAAGTGAAGATTTTTTATCAGAATTTATGGTGGTTTAGTGTGCAAAATTTCATCATCGGTTTAAAAATCAAAGAGGAAGCAAAAACAGAGTTCTCTTGTAAAAATGCCAAAGTCTGCAAATTTAGAAAGAGAGTTTGTCAAATAAAAAATCAAAGTTCATGCCATTTAGGATATTTTTGGTGTTCAACAATTCATTTGCATGCAAAATTTATTAAAGAACCGAAGTGCAACATGGAGGAGAAAATTCAGTGATTGGAGGCCGAAAATATGTGTTCAAGGGTTGCGCGACGCATTGGGAGGTAGGCGTGGCGCATTGGGCGCCTCTGCACCATGTTAATTTACTCCTGTGCGGCGCACTGGGATGTGCGCGGGGCGCATTGGCCTGAAACAAAAATTTGTTGCCATCTCTCACTCAAATTGCAAAATGAATCTGCCTTCTATGTTTCAAGTGAGTTTGTAAGTCTTTGAATTACTATTAAACAATGTTTGGAGTGCTTTTGAAGTTCGATTCGGAGAATTTGAATGCCAAAGTTATAAGCCCTATCATTTTGTCCAAAACTGCTCCATAGGGTTTATATTTGAAATTTAAAGTTTGGTTGTTGGTGCCAATTGGTTTGAACTTCGTTCCCCTCTTGTGGTTCCCTTCCTCCTCACTGTCACACTGTCATCATACAGTCCCTCTCCTTTTCCCCTCTGTTCCAAAAACCACTTATATCCCTTAGTCCTATTTTCCCTATCCCTCAATCCTTTCATGCCCTATAATTATCCCTTTCCTCATATCACTTATAAAATTCCCAAAATCCCAAAAATTCAAGTAGCTGTCCCATTGTCTCTACATTGTCAAATCAGAGGTTTTAAAAGGGCAAATTATCACTTGACAAGACCCCACTGTCCACACTACCTTTTCTCCACAGTCCCTTCCCTTTGGCACATATTTTGGCAATTGGAGACAAAAAAAACCAAGTTCTCATTTCTCATTTTCAACAAGATAAACATACACTTGGCATACATTTGCAACATTATGGAGACAGACACAGATGCATCATACAACCGAGACAGTGATTCCACCACTGAACTGCATGCACCAGGAGGGCACTGAAACGTCGAAAAAGGGAGGATAGACTCTGAAACTTGGCCGAGGCTTCTTTGGCTGAGCATGATACTTGATGGGGGACCTACACTCCAAATTTCAAGGAATTTAGAGAATATTTTTGAATTTTTGAATTTTTGGGTCACAAAACAGATTTTCCTGCCCGACGGGTCGCGCCACTTGGTGCGCGCTTACGTTTGAGAGATCTTCTGGAGGAAAACTTTACATTTTTGGATTTTTTATGAAAATTTATGAATGCTCAAGAATTTCCTAAGGATTTCATCAAGTTCTGGGTGGCCTAAAGGGTCAAAAACACCCCGAAAATGGCATTTCTGCCACCTTTTGCACACACAGGAAAAATTCTTGGGAGATTGAAGTTTTTGAGCGGCAAATGACATCCAAATCTAGAAATTCTACTCGGGTTGGAAAGCATACAGGCAGGGCTTTCCAACGAGCTATCATGAGCTCAATTTGAACTTCGGGAAGTGCCTCAAAATCAGCTTCAAAGTGGCACGATGCATTGAGTTTTTGGGCATGGCGCATAGAGGACTTTTGCCTATTTTTCACCATTCAGCTCAAAAATTCGCCCAGTTTTGACTAGTTTTACATTTTGATGTAACTATTGATCTATCTTGATGTAATTTGATGACTATGATGTAATTTTTGCACATATTTACTTGTTTTAGAGGATTCATTCACTAAAAGTGAAAATTAAATGAATGAATCAGTTTCCTTCCGTATAGAGGCAAGTTGTTTGATTGCCTAGATTTCAGTTCCTAGTTTAGAATTGGTTGAAATAGCTCCTAGAAGGATGAGCTCGACCCCTAGAGGCATGGGAAGGGGTTAGTCTGGTCTATATTATGTATTTTCTGAGTCATTTTCAGGGTTGGACTCTTGGGAATAGTTTGGCACCTCATTGTATATTCATTTCAATATTTTTGGCAAAGGAAAGACCAGAGTTTTGCAACACTTGTTGGGATCCTTGTGGCTCTGAGTTTTGATGATGTTTTTCTCCATGTATATATAAGTTTCATTAATGTTTATGTATGCCATTTCCATTCTCTTTTCTTCTGAAATTAAACAAATGAGTAACTAAGGTAGAATTCATTAGTTTGGTGGTGCTCTGCCTTAATTTTTTTTTTAGTTTTATATGTTTTCGTCAGTTTGAAGAGGATCCTTGCACCTTCTTGGCCTCTTCAGCTCCTCAGTAGTATTTTCCATCCATTAATTGAATATAAGACATCGAAAGCAATTGCCTTCCACCCCTTCCACCCCGAACTGAGAATTTGGCCTCATCCCCAAGCCCAAAAATTGCCTTTCCCATTTTTCCAACAAAACCCCAAAAAATCATTTCAAACTCCTTGATTTATATACCTAGCCTAAAATTAGCACTCATTTCAGTCATCTCAAGGCCTATTGATACATTTCTCCTGAGATTGACCCAGAGAGAGCCCTCTCTTGTTCTGGTAGGGCTAGCTACCAGACTGAGCGAGGTTTGGTGTTACTGAATCGCCTTCTTTCGTACGAGGTGGTTGAGCAATAACGGGAGGGAAAGGATTTTTGACTTGGGTCAATTCCTTTATTTATAAATAATAAATAAATAAATGATTTATTTATTATTTTAAGGAAATGGTGTAAATATAATTAAATAAATAATGATTTATTTAATTATTTATAAATGATTTAGTCAAATTTAACTAGGAATATTATTTAAATAAGGATTAAATAACTTATTCCTAGGAAATAATCAAATAAATAAAGATTTATTTAATTGATATCCTTGTTTTGGGTTAAATATGACCAGGAATAATAATTAAATTGATGTTTAACTAATTATTCCTTGAGGAAATATAAACAAATATAGATTTGTTTATTATTTCCTTTTGGGGTTTCCTGTTTAGACCATAAACAACTTAAGAAAGGTGTTTTACTAAGTTATTTCACATAGTGAAAGCAATTTTACTTAGGGTAAAATTGGTCTTACATGGTGTACTTGGGTCCATCTAATGATAATAGGTTAGATGACCAAAAAATGGTGTAACAAATAGCATCCATCCCATATACAATTTGGTAAGGGGAAGTGCCAATTGACTTTTTGATAGTAAGTCTATCTACCCATAAGGCATAGACTAACTTCTTATTCCAATTTTTTTTGTTATCTTCAAGTAATTTTTTAATGATATTTACAAGACTTTTATTCGAGGATTCAGCTAGGCCATTACCCTGGGGGTAATATGTAGTATAGTGACCTAGCGTAATATGATACTTGTGACAGAAGGCAATCATTTTCTTAGATTTAAATGTTGTTGCATTATCAGTAATAATTTTCTGAGGGCATCCAAATCTTGACAAAATGTTTCTTTCTATGAAAGAAATTATGACTGTATCAGTGGCTTGTCTAGTAGGAATGGCTTCAATCCACTTTGCAAAGTAATCATTGGCAGTCGAAATCCACTTATGTTGGCCAAAGAATGGGGGGTGAATCTCTCCAATGAAGTCTAAACCCCATTATTGAAATGGTATCTCAGTTGAAATAGGCTTCAAGGGTAAAGGTAACAATTTCTTCTTGCCTTCAAATACTTGACATTTATGACATGAAGTAACAAATTTTTTAACATCATAAAATAAGGTAGGCTAGTAAAAACCAGCTCTAAGAATCTTATCAGCAGTACTTTCCCAATATAAATTCCCTCCATAGTCACCTGCATGAAATTATTCAATTATTTTTCCAGCGTCTGCTTTCAGTAAACAATTTAATAATATCCCACTTTGTTCTCTCCAAAAAAACACATTATCTAGAATACAAAATCTCATTTCTTTAAGTTTAAGAAATTTGGCTTTTGTCCTTGATAAACCAAGAGGATCTTGTAAGTTGGTAAGTACAAAGATAATATATAAGTACCAAGGTCAATCTAGAAAGGCTTCACTGATCGTTGGAGTCACCATCTCTTCCTGGTCATCAATCTGAGCAATAAAATTTATATCTAATGCATTGTAGTTAGATTCAGCCATTAATCTAGCCAATCCTTTTCCTTTAATTAGTTTTGTTGGTTTTATTTCTATGTCATATTCTAGGATAGTGGCAATCCACTTACCTCTTCTTCCATCAAGGCCATCCTGAGTAAGAATGTCTTTAACTACAGAATTAGGGACATAGGCAATTATGTGGGAATAGAGAATGTAAACTCTGAAATCCTTTATGGCCTTAACCAAGGCTAAATATTGTTTCTCCATTATGTTATATTTCAGAGGTGCATCTCTAAGGGTCTTACTGAAAAAATCTATAGGTTGTTCAAAACCTTGATCATTCTTCTGCAACAATGGTATGCTCTGATGCAAAAGAAAAAATTATAAAGTCTTTTTTGAAATCTGGACTGATTAAGACTGGTGTTTTAGTTAAATCCTGTTTTATGGATTCAAAGGATTGTTTGGCTCCAATAGTCCATTTTAGAATTGAGTCTTTTTTGAGCATGTTGTTCAGTTCTCTAATGATTTCAGCTAGGTTTGAAATAAATCTTCTCAAAAAGTTAATTTTACCTAAGAAAGCTTGTAATTCTTTGATATTTCTAGGTGGATGAATGTTTAAAATTGCTTCTATCCTAGCAGGATCTATCCTAATACCTTCCTTGGAAATTATGTGTCCTAGTAACTTACCTTCTTATAATATGAAAAGACTTTTCTTGGGGTTTAAATATATACCAAATTTTCTACATTTAATAAAGACTTGTCTCAAATGATCCAAGTGTTCATTATCTGACTTAGAAAATACAGTAATATCATCTAAATAAATAACCAAGAATTCATGCATTTCCTTTGCAAAGGCTATGTCCATAGCCCTTTGGAAGGTTGCTCCTGCATTCTGTTAGACACGGTCCTGTGTCTAACATCAAACCACGCTCAAACCACGCTCAGCCTCGTAGCTAGCCCTACGAGGACAGGAGAGGGCTCTCTCCGAGTCTATCTCGGCAAAATATCTTCAAAGGGGCTGAGATGACTTATAATGAATATTTATTTTAGGCTAGTAAAGAGCTAGGAAATTTTGATTTAAATTTTTTGGGTTTTTGTTGGAGAAATGGGAAAAACAGTTTTTGGGTTCGGGGATAAGGCCAGATCTTTGCAGAATTCGAGTTGGGGCGAGGTAGGCAGTAGTCTTGATGCTTTTGATTAAGTGTATGGATGGATCAGAACGACAAGGAGCTGAAGAGGGCAAGGGAGAACATGGATCCTCTCCAAACTGGCGAAAACATGTAAAACTAAACAAATTTAAAGGCAGAGCACTGAAATCAATGGATTCAACCTCATTTACTCATTTATTTAGTTTCAGAAGCATAAGAAAGGAATGGCATACATCAAACATGAAAGAACTTACAATAAACTGAGAGAAAACACCATCAAGAACTTAAAGCCACAAGAACCCCAACAGGTGCTGCAAAACCTCTGATCTTTCCTTAGCCAAAATATGAAAAATATGTACAATAGTGTGCCAAAGTTTTCCCAAGAGTCCAACCTCTACAACCTTTGAAAATGATTGAGAAAATACATCTTATAGACCTTCCTAACCCCTTCCCATGCCTCTAGGGGTCGAATTCCTCCTTCTAGGAGCAGTTTCAACTAATTCTAAACAAGGAGCTAGAATCTAGGCAGCCAAACAACTTGCCTCTAAAAGGAAGGAAACTGATTCTTACACTTGATTTTTACTTTTTTAGGAGTGAATCATCTAGAATAGGTAAAAGTGAGTCCAAGTTACATGCCAACCATAAAATTACATCAAGATAACTCAAAAATTACATCCACAAGAAAAACTGGTCCAACTGGCCGAAATCCTGAGCTGGAAGGTGAAAAATTGACCAAAAATCTCTATGCGTAATCAGTTCTGCAAAAGAAACGACTTACCTCCTCCACCAGATTATGTATTTGGAGGCTCAGAAGAGAATATGTCTCCGGAGAATGTTGTATGTACAGGTGGAAGCGTTATTATTTCTCCTTCTGGTACCGTATTGGCAGGGCCCAATTTTGAAAGGGGAAAGCGGAAATGGTGGTTGCCCTTCTGAGATGGATGATAGCCGAGGGTGAAAACCCAAATAATATAACTATCATTGGAGCGTATCGTGGACAGGTTTCAGTGTTCAGAAAGGAGCTAGAAACATGTCAGGGTGCTGAGAACGTTCAAGTTCATACAATCGACCGATTTCAGGGTTCTGAAAATAAAACTGTTGTGGTTTCGCTGGTACGATCTAATAAGGACGGAAACATTGGATTTCTGGCCAAACGAAATAGACTCTGCGTGTCCGTTTCAAGAGCAAGGGGTGCACTCTATTTTTGTGGGAGTTATGACACTTTCGCTGCGAATTCACCACACTAGAAAACCCTTGTCAATTACTTCAAAGATCAGAATTGTTTGGGTGAGCAAATATATATGCGTTGCCCAGGACATCCTTTCGATCCCCCTTTTACAATTTGTAGCTCAAAGGTGAATTCCTTCCACCCTCTGCTATGCGAAAGGCCCTGCAGATATATTCTTAGATGCAATCACCAATTTCAAGGCACCTGTCACCATGGAGAACACCTAGAGTGTAGTCTAATAGTCCAATTTTTGTTCAAAGATTGAGGGCATGAGGCAACAAAGCGGTGTTCAGAAAAAGAGGAAACAATATCATGCAAGCAGGATATACCTTACACATTTGAGGCTTGTCAACATACAGAAGTTCTCGAGCGCTGGCGAGTCACAAAAAGGAATAATTTGAAGTGTAGGCAAGTATGCCCCAAGAAATTAGACTGTGGACATCCTTGCACTCTCGAATGCTACCAAAATTGCAAAGCGAATCCCTATTCAATATGTGTTAAAATAGAAAAAGCTAAAGCAGTTATCTATTCCATACAAGGGAGCTTTTATATGGCCTGCTCTTTATGAAGCATCTATAAGCCTGATCTCAAAACAAGCACCAGATCTGGAGATGTCATTGAAATTATAACAATTCACCAAGGGTTTCCAATGAAACGCATTGAGAAACATCAACACCTATCGAAACCAAAATTAAAGCGAAGTATCTACCACAGCATAGATAATATATACAGCGGCTATGGAATGCTCTCAGGACACGTTGGGAAATATGCATGTAAAACTAGACATCTGGATGCTGATTATTAAAAATTGGTTTTAATTCAAACGGGAAAGGTGAAAAGTCAAATCCCGAATTAAACAAAGGATATTAACCATAAGCAGAGAAATAGGGTCGATTTGCCTATTTTTAACTTCAATTCCAATTCAAACCATGCTCAGCCTCGTAGCTAGCCCTACGAGGACAGGAGAGGGCTCTCTCCAGGTCTATCTCGGCAAAAGATCTTCAAAGGGGCTGAGATGACTTATAATGAATATTGATTTTAGGCTAGTAAAGAGATAGGAAAGTTTGATTTAAATTTTTTGGGTTTTTGTTGGAGAAATGGGAAAAACAGTTTTTGGGTTTGGGGATAAGGCCATATCTTTGCAGAATTCGAGTTGGGGCGAGGTAGGCAGTAGTCTTGATGCTTTTGATTAAGTGTATGGATGGATCAGAACGACAAGGAGCTGAAGAGGGCAAGGGAGAACATGGATCCTCTCCAAACTGGCGAAAACATGTAAAACTAAACAAATTTAAAGGCAGAGCACTGAAATCAATGGATTCAACCTCATTTACTCATTTATTTAGTTTCAGAAGCATAAGAAAGGAATGGCATACATCAAACATGAAAGAACTTACAATAAACTGAGAGAAAACACCATCAAGAACTGAAAGCCACAAGAATCCCAACAGGTGCTGCAAAACCTCTGATCTTTCCTTAGCCAAAATATGAAAAATATGTACAATAGTGTGCCAAAGTTTTCCCTAGAGTCCAACCTCTCCAACCTTTGAAAATGATTGAAATATGCCTGTAAAACTAGACATCTAGATGCTGATTATTAAAAATTGGTTTTAATTCAAACGGGAAAGGTGAAAAGTCAAAGCCTGAATTAAACGAAGGATATTAACCATAAGTAGAGAAATAGGGTTGATTTGCCTATTTTTAACTTCAGTTCCAATTCAAATCCAGTTTTTATCTTTCAATTAGCCATTAGAAATTTGCAAATGGAAAATGTAATGTAGTTCTGTTTTTAGAACAAATCGATGAATCTCTCCCTATTTCTGTAATTTCAGTTGAAACAGCGCCCTTGTTTTGGGTCGATCTGTTTTCTCCTGAGCTTATTTATTGTATGAAAAATCATTTGTAAGGGGTTGGAGAGTTCTGAAAGCTGTGGGGGGAAAAACCCAGTACTCTCACTGTACAGTTTGACGGAGGAATAATTAAATGGTACAGCTCTGAGTTATAAGATTCTTGTGGTGTGAAGTTTAACATATGTTTTTCTTCTGTTTCATATGTCTTTTGTAATGTTTCATAGCTCATTCATAATCGTTTCCAACTGAATACTTTATAGTAAGAAAGGTAGAATTCAGTCATTGCTCTGCCTTGAGGTGTTCAGTTGTTCTATGTTTTCTTCTGTCTGTAAAGGACTCATTGATTAATGCTCTTTTCAGCTTTTTAAACAGTCTTTCACCCCATATTATTCCAAATTTGATTGTTAAACTTCATTCCTATCTCGCCTTATGAAATACCCTGTGCCTTTGATTAAATCTCTGTTTCATGCTGTTCTTGATCCCACGCTGCCCAGAAAATTCATCCATTTATCAAAATACCCCTTCATATCTATTTACTAGCCTAAAATCATTATCAGTTTTGCATTTAGGTCATCTCAGCCCCTTTGAAGACTTTTTGCCGAGATTGACTGGAGAGGGCCCTCTCCTGTCCTCGTAGGGCTAGCTACGAGGCTGAGCTTGGTTTGATGTTGCCTTGAACCTCGCCTTCTTTTAGCCTAAGGCAGATTTGAGCGCTAACATAGTGGCGACCATACTGGGGAACGTCTTCCCCGGTAAAGGATGACAAAGTTCAGATCCGATTGCTGATGGTGGACAACAGCTAGACACCGCAAGGCCGGGGGGACCACACCGGCGACTTCATTCACCAACAACCAGAAAACAACGTTTTCCATGGTGACTTCACCGTTATTTAAAGTGCAGAGGCTGTGAGATTTTCATATGGACCATCAGCTAGAAGACATGCTCCCATGAGCCGAGACCATCTTCCAGGTTTTCCGAATAAGATGCCCAAGGTAGATTGGTCAAGGAATCTGCCTACGTTTAACGATGATGATAAGAAAGATGTTGTTTTACATCTGGTTAGATTTCACATGCATATTCGCAAATTGAGGGTGGTTTTTCCTGAAGATTGCTTGATGAAGATATTCCTGGCTACTCTGGAAGGTGAAGCCCAGTATTGGTATGAAAATTTTCCACTGGCCTGTATTTACTGTTTAAAGGATTTTCATGCCCTGTTCATTGAAAGATATCAAACATCTTATTCATCATTAAATTTAGTTCATGATTGTTGCAAACATGCTCCTACTTTTATTGAAAGCCTTGAGAAATATTATGAAGATGATAATTTCATGGATGATGAGATCATGGAAGCATTGTGCGAGAATCCATTTCAGCAACATGAAGAGAACCTAGAGGATACCCATCAAGATGCTCAGGAAATTTCACAGCAGAATCAAGATTTTAGTGCGGTGGAAGATGAAGGAATTTTGAATCTTGACAGTCAACAGGAATTACATGAAATGGATCAGCAGTATGAGGAGAATCAGTACACTCCTTTGCTTGAAATCAATGAAGACAATCACTGTTTGAGGCAAAGAAAACAAATGGTATTATCTCCTCTATCTGAAGACGAGATAGATCAACTCTTGAACGGTCATGTTCCAGCTCAAGTTAACGCAGATCTGCAGTGTGCACATGGTCAAGAAGGTGATGGTGGAACTTCTTCCTTTTCTGAAAAGCATGACAGTCCTGTAAGCAGCTGTATAGATCAGCAGGTTGAAATTTGTCATATGGTTGAAGATGATGAGAGAGAAGAGATTGTTTCAGATCTGCCCACAGAAGAAGACAGCGTGCAAGTAAGTCCAGTTTCAATTTCAGAATGTGATGCAGTCAGGTCAGCCGTTTCAGATTCAAATTGTAATGACCAAGCATACCTTGTGCTGAATCCTGAAAAGGAGAGTTTTGTTGTTGAGATCATAGACAGAGTTTTTGATCCATATGTTCTCATGCCATCAGAACACAGCCTTCATAAAGAAGCCATTCCGTCAGTTAATGAAAAACGAGATGAAATCTGTGTTCAAGTAAGTGAAATAGTTCTTTTGGATGAATCATTGGTAGATGATAGAGATATCATGTTTGAGCATCAAGAATCAGCTGAAGTTTCTTTCCTTATGATTGATAATGAAAATCCGGCTGTCCTATCATATGAAGATGACCTATCATATTTTCAGACTACAGAAGATCAGATCATTCAAGATTCCCTTTCAGTTTCTTCTTCATATGTCTCATGTGTTGAAATGTTTTTACAAAAGGAGATCTGCTCATCTACCTGTTAAGAATTTTTTGAAGCCCAGGAACATATTGTTACTGAAGTACATGATGAAGGAAGATCAGAATTAGAAGCAGGAGAAAAATACACCTTGTTCTTTCAGCAAGAGGTAAATCTTCATGTTTTTCAGGATCCAATGGCAGATTTTTTGCAGTCAACAGTGAAGGTGCTTATTGCAGTGTTCAGTGATGAAGGAGATACTGGTCAGCTATGTTTTTGGATGCCCAGTTATCAGTATTTATTGTTGACTATGAGATCTGATTGGGAGAATCAATCAGCAAGGCATCTGCTTGATTGGTTACATTGGCATTATGATATAGTTTGATGGTATATTGTCTTGTAAGAAACACAGACGGTTATGTACTGCCAGCAAGCTTTAAGTTTTAAGTTCAGGTCTTGAGTTAGTTTGTTAGAGTCAAGTTTTTCATTATTTTAAATTTTTTTGAGCCATTGTAGCCTGCTGGAGTCAATTTCAGCCAATAAATTAGGTCGGGTTTTTTCTCTTTGTACATGATTCCATAGCCCAATGGATGGAGGCACTGTCTGCTCTCCCAAAGATCTGCAGATTCTTGGCACCTCCAAGAAGCGGCAGCTGCCATCCCCATTGGAGCCAATGTTAGACACGGTCCTGTCAGTCCTTCATCATTGGTCTTCAAACATGTCGAATAATGCCTGCAGGCTATATGAAGGTTCAGTAAGTTTTTATTTTACGAAATGTCATCGTCAATAATGCGAGATTGATTCTTCTTCAAAACCCTGTTTTGAAGAAGAAATCATCAGATGTGTCTTTGTAATAAATAGGTAAGTTGTCAAAGTATTTCAAGTTTTACAGCTCTTCTTTCACCCCCAAATAGCCTTCTGGGCTACCAAGAGTGTGATTAGAATACAATGTAAGTCTAGAAAAGTCATCATTTTCAAAGCCAAAAGTCGCAGGGAAACTTAAATCGTAGTTTGTGTCCAAGTTGTCAAAGTGCCAAGACTTCTACAACTTTAGAAAAAAAAGAATTTTCTGAAAATCAAAGCTAATATGACATTGATCAAGGGTTACTTTATCCAAAAAATCAATCGAAGGGGTTAAAGGACTAATTTTTTGTTTTCGAGGTCGACTTAAATGGTGACAACCGCGCGCGCACCGAGCAAGGTTGTGCAAAAGGTATTTTTACATGCGCGCGCGCACCCAAGGCACGGCGCATTGGGCATACGCGCGACGCGTTGAGCCCTCTAGCCCGGAACTCATCAAAATTTTGTGATTTTTCAAGATCAAACCATTTTTCTTGCTCCAAATATGTTTAAAGTCTTGTTCATCGATTTTAGGACGTGTTTGGAAGAATTGTTGAAGAGGGCAGAGGATCTGAGGATGAAAATGTTTCGAAGGAATGTGTGGATGGTTTTCTTGCTGTGGCAAAAGTGTCAGCTTGTCATCGTTTGGAGGATGTGTTGGATGAATTGGTGGCTTCTCTATGTAAATTCACAACACTTTTGAAACCCATCTGCATCTGTTGAAGAGCTTGTTCTTGCCTTTGGCGATGATACAAAAGAAAGGATG
This sequence comes from Pinus albicaulis, assembly GCA_034641835.2. Taxonomy (NCBI): domain Eukaryota; kingdom Viridiplantae; phylum Streptophyta; class Pinopsida; order Pinales; family Pinaceae; genus Pinus; species Pinus albicaulis. Next base: position 61,568 of record JAXQQM020072593.1, on the reverse strand, counting down.
GTGACTGTTGCAGTTTTCACTTCAAGGGATCAGGTGTTCGAATACGGGATGTCAGCTCATGACTTGGAAAGAAGGCGCAATAAAATTGGTGACAATGATTAAAAATGGGAAAACCGAATGCCTATTATGAGAACAGCTATTTATGCTAAAAGGGTGGAAATTTATTGTGCGCCAACTGCGGATGCAAGAGATTCATGGAAAATAAAAATGCGCCATATAGATCTGAAGGGTGGATGTTCTGTGGTCAGGTAATCAGTTCTGCAAAAGAAACGACTTACCTCCTCCACCAGATTATGTCTTTGGAGGCTCAGAAGAGAATATGTCTCCAGAGAATGTTGTATGTACAGGTGGCAGTGTTATTATTTCTCCTTCTGGTACCATATTGGTAGGGCCCAATTTTGAAAGGGGAAGGCGGCAATGGTGGTTTCCATTCTGAGATGGATGATAGCCGAGGGTGAAAACCCAAATAATATAACTATCATTGGAGCGTATCGTGGACAGGTGTCAGTGTTGAGAAAGGAGCTAGAAACATGTCAGGGTGCTGAGAACGTTCAAGTTCATACAATTGACCGATTTCAGGGTTCTGAAAATAAAACTGTTGTGGTTTCGCTGGTACGATCTAATAAGGACGGAAACATTGGATTTCTGGCCAAACAAAATAGACTCTGCGTGTCCGTTTCAAGAGCAAGGGGTGCACTCTATTTTTGTGGGAGTTCTGACACTTTCGCTGCGAAATCACCACACTGGAAAACCCTTGTCAATTACTTCAAAGATCAGAATTGTTTGGGTGAGAAAATATATATGCGTTGCCCAAGACATCCTTTCGATCCCCCTTTTACAATTTGTAGCTCAGAGGTGAATTCCTTCCACCCTCTGTTATGCGAAAGGCCCTGCAGAGATATTCTTAGATGCAATCACCAATGTCAAGGCACCTGTCACCATGGAGAACACCCAGAGTGTAGTCTAACAGTCCAATTTTGTTCAAAGATTGCGGGCATGAGGCAACAAAGTGGTGTTCAGAAAAAGAGGAAACAATATCATGCAAGCAGGATATATCTTACACATTTGAGGCTTGTCAACATATAGAAGTTCTCGAGTGCTGGCGAGTCACAAAAAGAATAATTTGAAGTGTAGGCAAGTATGCCCTAAGAAATTAGACTGTGGACATCCTTGCACTCTCGAATGCTACCAAAATTGCAAAGCGAATCCCTGTTCAATATGTGTTAAAATAGAAAAAGCTAAAGCAATTATCTATTCCATACAAGGGAGCTTTTATATGGCCTGCTCTTTATGAAGCATCTATAAGCCTGATCTCAAAACAAGCACCAGATCCGGAGATGTCATTGCAATTGTAACAATTCACCAAGGGATTCCAATGAAACGCATTGAGAAACATCGACACCTACCGAAGCCAAAATTAAAGCGAAATATATACCACAACAGAGATAATATATACAGCGGCTATGGAATGCTCTCATGACACGTTGGGAAATATGCCTGTAAAACTAGACATCTGGATATTTCACATAAAATTGTTTAGACTCAAACGGAAAGGTGAAAAGTCAAAGCCCGAATTAAACGAAGGATATTAACCATAAGCAGAGAAATAGGGTCGATTTGCCAATTTTTAACTTCAGCCCAACGTGGCTAAAGCGTTTTTATCTTTCAATTAGCCATTAGAAATTTGCAAATGAAAATGTAATGTAGTTCGTTTTTAGAACAAATCGATGAATCTCTCCCTATTTCTCGTAACCTAAACGGAGTCAGCGCCCTTGTTTTGGGTCGATCTCGTTTTTCCCGAGCTTATTTATTGTATGAAAAATCATTTGTAAAAGGAGGGTGGAGAGTTCTAAAAGCTGTGGGAGGAAAAACCCAGCGCTCTCACTGTACAATTGTTTGACAGAGAAATAATTTAATGGGGCAGCTCTGATTTGTAAGATTCTTGTGGTGTGAAGGTTTAACATATGTTTTTCTTCTGTTTCATATGTCTTTTGTAATGTTTCATAGCTCATTCATAATCATTTCCAACTGAATACTTTACAGTAAGAAAGGTAGAATTCAGTGATTGCTCTGCCTTGAGGTGTTCAGATGTTCTATGTTTTCTTCTGTCTGTAAAGGACTCATTGATTAATGCCCTTTTCAGCGTTTTAAACAGTCTTTCACCCCATATTATTTCAAATTTGATTGTTAAACTTCATTCCTATCTCGCCTTATGAAATACCCTGTGCCTTTGATTAAATCTCTGTTTCATGCTGTTTCTTGATCCCACGCTGCCCAGAAAATTCATCCATTTATCAAAATACCCTTTCTTATCTATTTACTAGCCTAAATTCATTATCATTTTTGCACTTAGGTCATCTCAGCCCCTTTGAAGACTTTTTGCCGAGATAGACCCGGAGAGAGCCCTCTCCTGTCCTCGTAAGGCTAGCTACGAGGCTAAGCTTGGTTTGATGTTGCCTCGAGTTTTTCCTTCTTCAGCCTGAGGCAGATTTGAGCGCTAACACATTCATCAAACCAAAAGGCATTTTCACATACATGAAAGTGCCCCAAGGAGTGGTAAAAGTTGTTTTAGCCTGATATTCCTTTTGGACAAGAATCTGGTTGTATCCTGAAAAACCATCTAACAAAGAAATCCTTGAGGAACCAACTATCCTTTATAATATGTGATCCATCCTGGGTAAAGGGTAATTGTCCTTTAAAGATACTTTATTGAGATTCCTAAAATCAACATATAATCTAATTTCACCTGTTTTCTTTCTGGTTGGTACTAAGTTTGAAACCCAATCAGAATATCTGATTGGTGCAATGATCTGAGCATCATACATACGTTTTACTTCCTTTTCTATCAAAGGTAATAGAACAGGATTAATTCTCCTTAATTTTTGTTTGAATGGTTTTTTATCATCTTTTATAGGAATCTTGTGTTGGATTATGTTTGTGTCATAAGTTTTGAGATCTTCATAACTCCAAGCAAACACATATTGGTATTCATTTAAAATATCAATGTATTTTTCCTTTTCTTGTGGAGGTAAAGATTTAGAAAGTTTAATCATTTTTGGTTTTAATTCAATCCCAATGTTACATTCCTTAATGTCAGACATAACTGGTTCCATTTTATTTTTAGGCACTTTAATGGAATCAAAAAGGTCTTCCAAAGGGGTTAAACCTTTAGGCAAAAAATCATCTTGTAGACCTAACATGTTAATTTCTTCTTCAATGATTTCCTAAATATCTATATTCTCTAAGTTATCTATATCAGATTGAGTAAATACAGTTGGTTTGTTAAATATATTTACATCTATGTTATCTATTTCACCATCAAAATCTGAATCTATATTACAATCTGTACCTTTTTTAAAATTTTGAAATTCTTCCTCATTACTTAAGAAATGGTAAATTTGTTCATCCTGAGAGAAAATCTGCCAGTACTTGAGGTTGTCTGGGATAATTGGTCTATTTTTAACCTCAGTAGTGTACCTATGAGTTGGTTGGAATGGTAAGTTACAAGTACTAGCAAAAGTTGCTAGACAATGTGCTTGAATATTTTGTTTTCTGGGTATAGCAGCAAACTTGCATTCCAATAAGTCATCAACTAAATCTATCACTGTATCTCTATGTTTGGCTAGTCTAGGATTATAAACAGAATAATCTCCATTTATTTTCTTAATTATTAATTCTGAATCTCTCATGATTAGTATTCTTTTTCCTCCTAAGTTTCTAATGATCTGGAGGCCTAGAATGAGTGCCTCATAGTCAGCCATATTGTTGGTGCATTTTAAGTTGAGTCTGAAGGCATGATCTTCTGAATGATTAGTTTCCATATTTGTAATCCATACTCCTGCTCCTACTCCTCATTTTTTCACAGAGCCATCAAATTCTAAGTGCCAAAGGGACTCATGAAATATGTTGTCACTGTTTGGTTTTGGCTTTTTATCAATCAGTTCAGTTTGGATTTCATTGTTATCAGAGTTACATAAGATAAAAGAGTGAAGGTCAGTTGGTGTAGAATAAATGGGGTAATTTATGGATCTCTCAGCACTACTAACCATGAATTTCATTAATGTTTCCCTATATAGCTTTTTGGGTTGACCAAACACTGATATAGTAGCATATCTCATGTCTAATTGTAGAGATCCCTGCAACTTTGCTCCCCATGAGCAAGAAAGAAGCATACCATACTTTGGTGGGATGTCAGTTACTACAATGTCCATTACCATACTCTTACCAGGGTACTGAACTAAATTCACACATAAGTCTTTAATTAATCCTAAGCACTTAACTTTGCTAGAATCAAATGAAAACAAATCTTTGTAAGACCTGGTTATTTCTAGATTAAGAGTTTCCATGACAGCTTTGGGAATTAAGTTATGGGAAGCTCCTAAATCTAACATAGCATTGTGTGAAATCTGATCATGAATGGTAAGACTGATATAGAAATGAGGGACTGATCCATATGAATGCTTTCCATTCACATCAGGGCCAAAAATCAACTCTAGTTGATCATCATTCAAATTAATGGCATCTCACCATTGTTCATATTCAAAGTTTCAGTTATGGTTGATCTGTATAAGTCATTTTTAACAAATTCTGTTAAAGGAATAGGTATTTTTAACTTAGCAATTTTAGACTGAAAATTGAATGAGGGTTTAGATTTACTAATTTGAATTAATTCATCTTTAGTAACTGTAATATGAGTTGGTTTTTCTTGATTTTCAACAGTTGTATTTCTATCTTCAATTGTCTTGACATTCTCTGTCTGATTTTCTTGAGTTTTGCTACTTTTAATTTTCTTTTCAGGGACTGTTTGTGTGGCAGAATAAGTTTTATCATACTTAGAATTATCAGCAGGTGTTATGGGATTGTCTGTTATAAGATTTGTTGACTTAGAATCAGCAGAAATCTTTTTAGGATCAGAATTTGTTGTTTTTACTGAATTAGAAGCTTTAGCAGTATTAGATTTCTGTGCATATTTGGAAGATTGAGCAACTTCATCAGTAATGCCAACAATATTGGGACTTGTTGATTTTTGAGGACTGGAGGATTGGAATTTTGCTTATTTTCCCTTGGGAGAGTTTTCAAAACTTTTTGTGTTTGGGGCTTCTACATTTTTCTTATTTTGATTTTGGGAATTGTTTTTAGTAGAAGGCTCATTATTTTTCTTGTTTCTGAGGTTATAATGACCGTGAATTTCATTTTATAGCAAAGTCATAACCTTGTTTGTAGTCAAAGTATTCACCAGATTCTAATCTGAGCTGTTGAAGCTCAAATAGTTCTTGATCTTCCTGAGTGAGGAAAATGGTATTGTTTTCATCTATTCCCATTATAAGATTGATGTTATCCTAATCTTCATCATTATTTTGAGAACTTTCAGCATAGTTCTCCTGGAATGGGGGCCTAATGTTTTGGTCTTGAGCAAATTCTTTAGCTTTTCTAGGGTTATTGTTTTTTCTGAAATTGCGATTTCTGTTCTGAGGTTGATTATCCCATTGAGGTTTTCTATCTATACTATATAATCTTTCTACCACCCTTTCTAAATTTTTAGTAAATAAATCCATTTTGGCATTTGAGTTTGAACTTTCTTCTTTAATTGTAACTCTTCTTTCATTTATAAGTCTGGCTTTCCTAGCTAAAATATTGATTTATACACTAACCACATCTAATTGCATCTGTTCTAAGGTTTGGGCATCTCTTTCTCTTAATTTATAGGCCATATTTGTATCAAACCCATCAGGGAATTTGAGCAGAACAAAGTAAGGTGTAGGTTTAAGATTTGTAGGTATTGTATTGTAGACACTATTGTACCTATTCCAATAGTCTTGGACAGAATCAGTAGGAGATATTTTCATGGCATCAAAATCAGACAAAATTTGAAGGGGGTTCTTTTTATTTTCCCATTTATTTAAAAATATTCTATGAAATACAACTGAATCAGCTATACTACCAGCAGCTAAATTTTTGAACCATTTTTTAGCTTCTCCTGTCAAACTCTGGGAAAATAACCTCATCTGGACATCTGAGTCATCAATTTCATAAATTTCACAGAAATATGTTATTTTAGTTACATGTTGTTGAGCAGTATATTGTGTCAGACCATAAAAAAGTGGTATATTCTTTTGATAATCTTGAGGGATATCATGGAGGTTTTGGGGTAAGACAAGGGGAGCATACCTAGCAGCCATGGCTTGAAGCTTTGCTGAGCTGGGAGGTATAATAGTAATGATAGGTGTAGTGTTGGATATGGCAGCTAATGAACTGTAAATTGTAGTTGAAGGGCTGGGAAATGAAGCTAGTATGTAAATGGAATTGCTGGGAAATAAAGATGTGATGCTTATAAAATCTGGATGTAAATTGTTAGATGCAGTGGATGTAATGGATGAAGGAAATAATATCCTAGGCTACAAAGGCAATCTAGGAATGAAATGATCTATAGATGAACTTGCAGTGGTATCTATAAATGAAGTAACAACATATAAATATGAATCTGTTGTTAGTATTATTGTTGTATGCAATTGAGAAACTGAAGGTTTTATGTAAGACAAAAAATGAGCTAACTCAATAGCATCATTAATATCTTTAATCAATGAAACATTAATCTTTTCAACTGTGTTTTGATATTCAGATTTATTTGATTTTGTTCTTACTGAAATATTTTTCTGTTTTGCATTCAGAAACGAAATAAAAACAAGATCTATAACAGTATTTTTCAAATCAGTTTCAGATTTAGTTTTAAACAATGAATATTCAAACTTCAGCTCAAAATCAATATCATTTAGACTCACTAACTCTTTAGGTAAATAATTGGCTTTTCTTAATGGTACTTTAGTTTCTAAATTGATAGTTTGTTTTTTCTTTTTACCAATCTAATCTGGGTTATCTACTATAACTGCAGGCTTAGGATCTGGGTTAGACCTGGTATAGTAGGTTTTCCTAAAAGCCAGAATGACTGTTTTAAATACCCACAACCTATAAAAATAATCTTAAAGTAAAAAGATAAATGAAATATATTCCTTTAAGACTAAATTTAAGACTGGAGATTGGTTAATTCCCCAGTATGGTCGCCAATATGTTATTACTCTAGTAAATTCTTAATTTGTGGGATTTTCAGTTTTTAGTCAAAGAACACTAGAGGTAACCACAAACCTACTTCAAACTCTAGGATCTAGCCTTCCTAGAGTTCAGAGAGGGCTCTCTCTTTAAATTTTAACTTTGTTTGATATACAAATGTTATGCTAGTTATGAAAGTACAATTTGGTTTTGGTTTAAAGGGTTCGGTGGGAAAAATCACTTGGAGGTAAAAATAGAGAGAAATGTACTTGTCCATTGGGATATGGAGTATAAATCAAGCTAGAAACACTATAAATAAAGGCTAAAAAGTACAAATATATTCAAGTGAAGATAGATAACCCTCAGAGATTTGCGAAAGTGGTTTTTTGTGAGGCAGTATGATCGGGATAAAGGGCACTTAAGGATCCTTTGATCCGGAAAATGGAATTAGAAGGAAAAGGTAAAATGGGAGAAGGAGCAATTAAGGGTTCCTTGCACCATAAATCAGAAGAAAACATTAAAATGGAAACTAGTTAAAGACAGGGAGCACTTGACTAATCATGTAGTAATACTCCTAGTTACACATTCAGACAGAACAATCATAAAATGAATGCATGAAACTTAGAAAAGGAAATAGTTACAAGTAGGAAGTACTTCACTCATTAGCTTATCACAAGGACATGAATTATGATGCCAGTCAGCTTGTCCAGTCTGCTACTTTGAATCCAAACACACAATAGCCTCCAATGTTCAACAAAAATTTCTATAGTAAATCCAGCAATTTTATTCCACACTGAATACTTCTAATGTAGAAGTATTTATACAGAATGTAGTTACAAATATCCTAGGAGAAATCTAGGAATATCTTTAGGAAAAAGAAAATATCTTTACATAATAAGAGGGACAGCTGCTTAACAGATCAGCAAGTTGTCCTCTTATCCAAAATAAATAGGATTGTTTTATCTAACAAGGAGATTTTTATTGATTAGCTGTCATGCTTGTTGGCTGCTAGAAAATATCAATATTTTGACTTGTCTTCAATGACACTCTTTCATTTGATACTATTTAACGCTGCTACAGTTTCACTATTTACTGTTGTAAAAATATGTCTTTTTTTAGTAAAATCAGCAAACTATCTTTTTATTTCACTGTTCTTTTTTACTGCTTTCTTGACTGTTTTTTGAAGGTAATATTTCTTCATTGTTTTACCTCTCATTGTTACATTAAATTAGTAAATGTTTGCCACTGTTCTTCATTGGGAATTTTTACATTCTTTAGCTTCCTAAAATTATCATCAGCCTCTGTGTATCTAGCAAAAGTGGGCTTGAACACAAAGAGATGTTTAATCTCATGTTGTAAAAAGAACAAATCTTCAAAATGCTGAAGGAGGACTTTTCCTGTGGGAGTGCCTTGTGCTAATGGTTTTTTGACTTGCTCCTTGGAAAATTCCCTTATCTTTTTATCATAACCCTTCTAGGGCATCAGTTTTTCATTAAAAACATGGATGTCTGGCAGACCCCTCTGTCTTAAGTTTGTGTATTTTACCATAAACTTTGTTATGGAAATGTTCATTGATTCACATTTATCTTCCAAATTATTCATCTAATTCTTCTTATTTACAACCTTTTTAATCTGTAAGATTGTTTCTGTTCTTTCCAATACCTGTAATTCCTCCAATTCTGCCCTGTTCTTGCTATTCAAGAATGTGATGAGTTTTAAAGCTTGAGTTGGATTATCAGTTAACTCGTCCTGGTCTTTGGAATCTCTATCTGGGCTGCTAATAATAAATCTCTCTACTCATAAATAATATGAATTGAAGGCCATTGAGTGTGAATGGCTTCAATTATGTTTTTCCATAGATGATTCTTTATGTATGAAATCTGCTCAGTGAAAGTTAACTCTTTTTGTAAGCTTTTGATTTGTTCTCCCAGTCTGATTGCCTTTTGCTCATTATTTTTAGCAGTTATTAGTGTTGTCTTGTTTGTAGCTTCAAGATTATCAATAATCTTCTTTAGGTTGTTGATTTCATTGATTTTCAAAGACAATTCCTCCATAGCTTTAACAATCTGGCCTGCTTCATCTATTTTTTGAACATGTGTAGTAGAAGAGTCTGTTGCTCAAGTAGTAGCTGAAATAACTGGCACTGCAATTGCCAGTGGTTATTTTGGTGCTAGTTTCTCTTCTTCCTTCTCTTGGACAAGCTGGTCCATTTGGGATTCCATTTCTTTGAGCTGAGCAGTTAATTGGAGGATGAGCTTCATCATCTCTTCTTTTTCAGTTTGATCTTGAAGGATTTCATTGGTTTTTGTATGCTCACTTTGAGAAAGCTTAAGTTGTTTCCTCAAAGCTGCAATATAATCATTCTTTTTCCTTATCAACAATTCTGATGCTTGAATATTTGAGGGATCATATCCCACCTATAAAACTAAATCCTTTAAGGCTTGAATACTTATATCCTTGGCATATAGAGATGCCTTATCCAACTTCATTTGATCCTGCATATTAAGAACAGTATTCTGTAACTTGGTAGCACTCATTGCCTTAGTTACCACTGTTGAATACAACATTTCAGAGCTATGTCTATGAAATTCAATTTGGTCCAGCTCATGAAAATTTTCTTTGTCTACCTCAAATTCCACCTTTTTATAATCTACCATTGTTTTAAGTGCTAAGGTGGTAGGTTGTAAAAATGACATGATCATTTTATTTGTAGAATAATCAAAGGCTGTCAGTAGCCTGTTTTGATTTCCAGGCTTTTGTTTGAGGAATTAAGAATATATCTCTGTTTTTTTTTCCTCATTCTTCTACTTTATCTGCTTATATCTCTCCTTGATATCTAAATCCTTTTTCTCAACTGTTTGTGAGGAAGAGGCCTCCATATTATTTTGTTTTTCAATCATTTGAGTGTCATATTTACTTGTTGTTTTGTCTTTTCAATTTCTGCAAGTATTTCATTCACTATCACTATTGCTTCATCATTATTTACTTCTGGAGAATCTGTATCTTCAATGTCAATTACCTTTTCTTTCTCAACTGAAATGATTTTGGGCCTTTTATTATAAATCAGTTTGAATTTTATTTATGTAGTTGTCTCTACTATGTATGCTCCTTCTCTGCCTCTTTTTGCTGATATTTTTGGTTGCTTTACAACTTCAAGAGCTTGTGTTGTATCCATTTTACCTGTTGTCTATGTTGTACTAGTTGTATCTATTAGTGTATTCTCCACCCATTCAGATTGGTTGGCAAACTTCTCAATATCAGGCTTAAGCTCATGTATGAAGGGAGTCAATTTTCTTTTTACCCTTAGAATGCTCAGGATTCCTTGGGGATCGTAGTTCCATGGAAAACTTTCTTGAAATTTAAACTCGGCTAATCACTTTTTGATTTCTTTTTCTGCATCTATGTGGTTTATGATAAAGGGACCAGCCTGATTCTTTAACTTAAATTGAGTCTTTTTCTAGCAGTCGTGATGCTAATAGAATCAGAATTGAGAATTTGTCTCAAATACTCCAGTGAAAAAATTATCATGCTCATATATCTAGGAAACTTATAAGGTAATAATTTGGATCCAAAAAATATTAACTCTGTATGCTACTCATAGAGATACCAATCTCCCATTTTACTATGTTCTGAAAGTTGCAGGATTCTTTTCATTTCTTCACTGATTCTGGGCTGCTCTGCTTTAAACAAAATTTTCATTGCTGGATGTAGAAAAAGGTCTGAAAAAATTGTGTAGGTGAAATCACTGCCCTCTTTCCTGAGCAAGGAAGTATGGAAGATAATGGATAGAGGCTTACCCTCCAATTCCATCTTTTGTAATGCAATAGGAAATTTATCAGCTTGAAAGAAAAAGAATAAGTGAAACAGATAAGAGGAGTATCTAAAAACTCCTTCAATGGGTAAATTTATCAGCTGATGATGGATATTGTTGGCTATGAAACCAGAAAAGTCAAAAATGACTAATGGAGGTTGGCTTGGAGACAAGGTGGACAGGAAACCTAGAATGGATTCATCAGTGTGTCCATCTGTGAAGTATCCAAGTATAAATGAGAGCATAGAGATAATATGTCTAGACCCCTCAGGGAATTTAGCAGTGGAATAAGGATATTTTATCTTAGGAATGTCAACATGGGAAGGTATAGAGTTTTGAAATATCATGAACTTCTTAGGAAATTCTAGACCTAAGTACAACTGGGTCAAAGCTTCTATAGGCAAGGGGACTGATTGAGGATCAAATTGTAATTGAAGCATTTGATTTATTGATTCTGCTCTGATGGTAAAAAGGACTTCTCTATCAGCATTGACTATGGCTCTTTGATCTGGATCATAATATTTTTTACATAATATGATAAGATCTTAGCTAGGGTGGGTCAATGGGACTATATATTTGGGAAAATGAGTCTCCCAAATAGGCATTTCATCCTTGTCCAAGTATTTATCATAACACCAATTATTTATTTCCAGGAGGTTGAATTCTACAATAGGATCAAAAATTTTGTAGTCAATATCAGTCAATGGGAGGATTTCTACAGCAGCTACAGGGGGTTGAAGGGGATTCACTAAAATAGTAGAATTAGCAGTGAGGACTGGAGTAGATTTAATAGCTTTGGACCCTTTAGGTTTGGGAAGTTTTGATCCCCCAGACTTAGTTAGCTTAGATCCTCCAGGTTTATCCGTGCTCTGCTTTTTGGTCATTTTGGGATACTTCTGCAAGATTAAATTGTTTGCAGGGGTATTTTTCCTTAGCACAGGATGAATTGGGAAATTATTAGGCTAAATTGATTTCTGTTGGTTTTATTGCTCATTTAGGCTTCTTAGAGAATGTAAACTGGGATAAGATAGGAAACGAGGGTTTCCTGAATGGATTTTGATTGAAAAAGGAGATTTTAAGGTATACTTAGGCTTCAAACCCTTATCTGTCTTTAAAATTGATCTTCTGAGGTTTTTAAAAACTGAGGAAATTGGCTTCAAGGATTGGTTTTTCGAGCAGAGAACTTTCTGGGAAAAATTGGCTAGGGTTTGGCCTCTTTTGGGCATTTTTGGGCAATTTCTTCCAGTGAATTCTTCTAATTGAAAGCTTAGTTTTATTATAGAAGGTTTCTAGTGAAATTTTCAGGCTTTAATTTGGTCGAAAAAATACCTTAAACGCAGGTATTTGGCGGTTGAAAGAGGCTTATCTGATGATTTTGGTTGTTCCTGCGATATGGTCCGGCTTACTGGTGCAATGAAATGGCTTTACTGGTCTTGAAATAAGGAATCAGTGGTCAAATTTGGTTTTTTATAGGTATAAGTCGACAATTTGGGATAAAGGGTTGTTACACAGTTGAGCAAAGCTTTTTCACAGTTTGAAATGCGCAAATAAAAAACAAAAATGGTGTATCAAAGGTTTTAACCTTTGATATTAATCACCATAAATGTATTAAATACAGGTCACATCAAATGGCCAGAGCGATTTTGAATTTAAAATGAGAAAACCAGTTGTGTTTTTCGCGTTCATTTCTAGCAGTAAGTAGTTTTTGTTAAAATGAACGCGATCCTTTGAGAAGATGCCACGTCGCAAGAGGTGGAATGGGTAAAAAATCCCATTTTGCGTCCATTTGGGCTTTGGGCGGATGATCACTTTGTGAGCGCAACATTGATCTTGCGCCGTTGGATCTAACAATCAGGAGTGAAGGGTCATGATCTGTTGGGAAGATGTGGATAATTGGGATGGTGGGACCAGGGAAATGCTATGCGCTGGGTAGTTTTAAAAAGAGTTTAAACCTTTGTTTTTCAATGGATAAAGGTTTAAAGTATGTGTAGTCGGGGCTTATGTATACGAGACAATATATATATAAAAAGGGGGTTAAATAATTCTATATATATATATATATATATAAGGGTTTATATATATGGGTGGAGGCGCATGAGGCGGGGTTATATGATTAATCCTGGGTTAGCCTATGTAAATCTTGGGGCTTTACATAGCTAGCATAGAATGAAAGGAAAAGACTTTAAAATGTGATGAATGGGGGAGTATGTTTAGTTTTAAACAGACGTATGGGCGCGTGATTGATTTTATTATATAGTTTTAAACCATGAAGGGTATAATAACCATAGGGGGCGGGGTATTTCATTAAGGTTAGTTTTAGACTAAAGGGCACATTTTTTGGGTTTTTAATTTAACATGTGGATAATATCTTTGGTCCAAAATATTTATAATAGTGGGCTTTGGGGGGTATTTAAAATAAAGGGATATATATATATAGGATAAGGTATTTTTAGGGAATTAATAAAGTAAGTTAGAAGTTAATATGACAAGGGGAAATGGAATACACAAAAATACACTAAATGAATAAGTAAAGTGAATAAAATAAAGCAAAGTTTTTCATTTCATGATTTCACTATTTTACTTAGGATAGAGTGTTTTTTGAGGGTTTTTGTATGCTTTATGAATGAAGGAAGTCAATTAAATGGGATTTTAGGTTTCATTAAGTAAGAAAGAGTCCTTACTTAAGAAAATGAGTTAAAAAGTGTGAATGAGGGATAAATAATAGTAAAAGGGGATTTTATCATAAGAACTCAACATTTTCCACTATACAGTCATCAAGCCTTGAGTCTGGTCCCAACAAAAGTCAGAGAAATGCACTGAGCCTTTTTGACTGGTAGTATAGAATACTCAATACTTACAAGGGAAGGGAAATTATTGATTTTTTCCCGGTGATGAATATTACATGCTTTTTCCCACTTCTTTCTACCTACAAAACATTACTCTAACATTTTTTCTTCCTTTTAGTAGGTGCATTTAGGCTTGCAACATTGAAACATTTATTCTTTTGAAAGCATAAACTATCTAATTATACCTTATTTCATCCGAGGGCTCAGATTAAACTGATGAGCTCCTCATTATTCTCTACCTATCTACTGATTTGTCAGGATTAAATTGTCTGACAAAACTTTATTCACTATCTAAAACATGGTAATTGAAAACATGACAAGTCAATATTAAATAGTTTAACTCATCATGGATTATGACATTTATTGACACTCTGCCATAATCATTTGCAAAAAGTAAAAATTAGTGGCATTTGGACTTGCACACTTTCATGTTTTATTTTCATCTTTTTCTTTTGGGGTATATATTTTTTTTAAGTCCTTTGATCTTTATTTTAGGACTTTTTACCCTCTTTTTTCTTTTTTTTTCTTTTTTTTTTATTTATTTTTTCAAAATATGGGAAAACAACTTGCAGAAAGCAAGTTATGTACATATTTTACAAGACTATCAAAATTCAATTCAAAATTATGAATCCTATATTTATAGGACCCTAATAGACTCAAGATAATGTGAATAAGTGGGATATAGTGCCTTGACATAAGTTGTGAGAGGAACACCTATTTCAAAACCAATGGATTTTTTTTCATGAATAATGGATCTTATTTGTAATGATAAGGTAAAAGGGACATCATTTTTCAACTCAAAATTGAACAACTTGATCATCAATTGAACAACTTCAAACTCGGAGTGTGAGTCATATAATTCCTTAAACTTCTTTAAATATTCAAAAATATTTGAAAATGGATAAATATGACGACTCACCTCTTCATTTACTGATGCTTAAATTAAGGCATATGCATTATTATTGTTTTCCCAAATGCCAATCTCCTTGTTTGAAGTGGACTTTTTAGGTGCATTGTCTCATTCTCCTTCACAAACTCCTTTCCACAATTCATTGAAAATCAAGGTGTGCTTTATCTTCCTCGAACACTCATGGTAGTTCTCTTTTCTCATGAGAACTACTCCAAGTATAGAGATAAGTGAATGCATCATAAATATAAATTGAGCCCAGAATACTTGCAATAAAAAATGGATGTGTCTTTGCAATTAACTAATTGGCATAAAATTATGTCTTCAAATAAAGATGCAAGCTCTCGATATTCAAATTATATATATATATATATATATATATATATATATATATATATATATATATATATATATATATAATATCAATAACATATACCATCAGATATCATATGGCATCAAATAACATGATCTTCACCACCTTTTAAAAACACTTCATACACACTTTATGATTTTTTTTTAAGGGACACATTATATTTTATATTATATAACCCATGGGAGCACTATGGAAGAACGTTTGAACCATCATGACCTTTTAAAAAGAAACCAATTATTTGTCAATTATAATGATTTTTTGTGCCATCACCCACACACACACACACACACACACACATATATAAGGCCATTAAAAAATTCAATGCACATATGAATTCACCAGAAATTATTCCATGAACCATCAAATACTTTTTCATTCACCATATATGCCATCAACCAACAAAAACTTCAACATACGTGTTGTGAATGGATTTTGTCCATTAAATAAGGTACTTACCAAATGTCAGTGACATTTGAACACAGTCAACTTAAAACGCATACCACCATATGCATACCAATGCCTTTGAAGCCATAACTAAGAAATGAATCATTGTACATAACCTTGTCACAGTGTGCAGTGTATCAATTGAAGTCGGGCCTCATTAGCAAAATATCTCAACCAGCATGCAGCATTCACCATTCAGACACACACACAAATGACTTAGGTCACAACCATAATCAACACAAAGGAGCAAGAATATTCAACGCATAGCCATGAATTAAACAATGAGCAACATCATTACACCATGGACCGATGCAGAGAATGAGCAAAAAAAATAGAATGCGGAGTGATATAGGAAAATGGCAGGAAATTAGCAGGAGTTATGATGCAGAAGGAAGATAAAATGGGGTTGGCTTTAATACCATGTCAGGCCAGGAGAGTAACTCCATGAATGAATTGAATTTTTGCATTAAGAGTGAACATGTATATATACAAGGAGAGGTAGACTTTTGGGATTCATCTCCCAATGTCTCATCATCTTCTAATTTCCATTATTTTTCTATTTACAATATTTACATGGATTTTCCTAATACCAAGGATTAGGTGTAAACATGCAAAGTCTTTTCAAAATTTTGATAATGAGAGTCCACATCTTGAAGGGGGGATCCCTATACTAGATAAATTTGTGGAATCTCCTTGTGAAGAACCCTCTTCCCCGCATGAAGATCTAGCCATTGATAAATATGACACCAGTGAGCGATGTGATTGAGAGAATTGGGAAGCTAAATATTGACATAGCCCCATCTTATTCAATTGAGAATCATGGGTGATCTCAGAAAGATCCTCCAAAATGGCTCACAAAGACACTTGAAAGTGTGTGTCCCTCTGAGATTGGAAAGACGGGGACAAGAATCTTTGTTATACATAATGGAGGTGATGTAGATGATTTTGATTCACTTTTTGATGGATGTTTCTTATGATTGGGAATAAAAAATTTCTACACATTTCGAACCAACTTCCATCAAAGAAGTCACTTCTTAAGATGAATGGAAATAAGTGATGCAGAAAGAATATGATGATTTGATAAAGAATGGCACCTAGAAGTTGGTTGATCATCCATTGGGAACCAAACCAATTAGCTACAATTGGGTCTTCAAAAATAGGTATACGGAAGATGACTCATTTGATAAGCATAAATCCAAGCTTGTGGCAAAATATTTTGCACAAAAGGAAGGGAGTGATTATGATGATACCTTTTCCCACATAAAAAAATGGGCTACCATGTTAATTTTTCATCAAGTAGCATTGTTCTTTACTTTGATAGTTACATTTCGACATTAACATGTTACATTCACCCCAAATAAATTTTACATTGTATAGATCTATATCATTAACCATCAGAAAATGAAACTATGCAGAAAAAACAACACGATCATCATCATCATCATATAAGTAGAAGAAAGTAAAAGATCAAAGGAAGAGAAGCATGAACACATAGAGACACCAGGATTGGTCTGAGACCAGGGAAAAAACCAACATGGGGAAAACCCTTGGAAATGATTCTTCTTAGATATTCATTGAATGGTTCAACAATAAGAGTACAATGATCCATGAGTACATATCTTTATGATGCAGAAAACAAATAGTATACAAGCACTTAAACCATACCCATACTTCTGCATGAAGGAAAATGAATCTAAGAACTGAAATGCACTAACATAGGCTGTAGCAAACTAATGAACACAAATGATTTTGACTGAATACAGAAGATACTTCTGCATATGAAACAAACATATATGATCTGCAAACCAATAGATCTATAATACCAAAGCTTAGATTTGATAGATCACCAAGTGATCTTATCTCAAATGCCCTAGATCTGAATCCAAGAGACTGTTATCAACTGCTCTGATGCAACTGTGACTGAATGACTAATATCTAAAGACGTTACGCAATCAAATGAAGATGAACCAAATCTATTTTTTCTCATAAACTCTCTTGGTTGTGGCCTCCCCACGTTGTGCCAATGGCTTAGGCACCTTGGTCACGGGCACAACACATCTTGCCTGCGGCTCTGGTTTAGTACGGCCACTACTAGGGCCTTACCTGCCTGTGGCTCTACTTCAATAGGGCCAGATACGAAGTCTCAGACCTGATCCCTATCCACTGGGTGCCACTACATGAGCTCCTTTTAACGTATCTGTGCGAGCAAAGAAATCGAAAATACGACCAAAAATGAAAATAGATTGGAGAAGGTCTTATGAGCGAATGTGTGAAAATGAACTTGAGGTCACCTCTATTTATAAATTTGTGAGGGATCACTTGGGGCTTTGACTAAATCAACATGCAGTTAACCAACTCATTAAAATATTAAATTAATTCATAACATAACTTTTGCTTAACCGATTGGGGAAATCTATAGGTCGATTTTTATCCTCTCAAAAAACGGAATATGATTAAATTATTTGTTTAATCATCTGAGCTGGCCACTGTGGAATTTGACTCTAGTTGCAAAAAATAACACTCCCTCTCAACTAGGAATAATTCCACTTTTCAATCTCTGCTTGTAGATCTCCGTATCATCGAGTTATCACGACTCAACACAATTTTCTGAAATATTTTCATTGATTAATATGCCTTTCTAATATTCATGCATCATCATGTGTCGTAATTGAACATCTTTGTCACGTAGTCACCATGTTGTGAACATTTCTCATTACAAATAATCAATGTACTCTTCATGCTTATTTCTATTTATCTCTTGATTTTTTCTACTTGTATGTTGAAAATTCTTCGATCTAGAGGATACTTTGTTATTGAAGGGGACCTTGGGTTCCTACCCTTCATTCATCAGAATTTCATTCTAGAGTGTTTTCCATTGAGCTATTAATACCTAGAATATTATCAATGAAGAGCATATCTACAGGGAGCACATCTCAGGGAGTGCATCTCTCGGAATCTCATGGGGGAGCTATACCTCTAAAACCCCATGTCTAGAAAATAGGAGACACATCCACGCAGGGGAGATCATCTCGACGCTGGTGTCACCTCAAGGAGCTCACTCTCAACCCAAAAATAGGGTTATTTCACATAAGGGAGCTCACTCTAAACTTGAAATCACATAGGGTCATCCAAACCCATCCTATTGCCTACTAATATTCCCATCAATGACCCTGAATATTCATGTGGTAGAACACCTACATCATAATCCTCTTGGGTTTTACACTCTCAAATCGTTAGCCAAATGAGGACCGGTATTCCCAAAAATCCGACCCAGCTTCTGGGTATGATGCCAACTGGGGTATGCTCTACAAAGACCAATTAGGGTCTTGTGAGACCAGCTCCAAAGATAGAAGAAAATATATATCAACGCCTTAGAAATAAGCCACTTCGAGGGGGAAACCTTCAATACATTACATAAATGAACAATTCTTGGATGATACAAATGACCAAAACCTCCTTCTATATATAGGAGTCTATGGGGCCATAATGTAATCCTAGTGGGGCCACAATGTAATCCTAGCCGACCTAACAATAATAATTTAAGGGCACAATAATAATAATATTGGGGTTACAGGGGTACAATAATAAAAATAAGGGGGGCTACACTAACATAATAAGGGACTACACTATTAATATAGGGACCTAACATGCCCCTCTCCTTAAAACAAGTGTTTTCCTCAACGCTTCAGTAGCTCCAGGTGCTTTTGCAAAAAATTCTCATCCTCCCATGTAGAATCCTCAGTGGGTAAGTTCTTCCATTTGATGAGATACTCAGAAATTGATAAATTTCGTAGTTGTCGAGTTCTTGTTTCCGTGACTGCTTCAAGTTCGAATATTGTTTTTCCTTCCTCATCAAGTTCTAGCAATATTGTTTGAACTGGAAGTTTATCCCCTATAACATTTTTTAAGCATGAAACATGGAAAACTGGATGCACTCACGAAGAAGCAGGAAGCTCCAATTTGTATGTCATAGTACCAATATTTTGAAAAACCTTGTAAGGACCATAGTACTTTGGCGATAATTTATTATCCTTCTTATCTTGCTTGAGGGACTTTTGTTTGTATGGTTGTATCCGTAAAAATACCCAATCTCCCACATCAAAACTTCTCTCACTGCGATGTTGATCTTCCTGTTGTTTCATTCGATTTTGTGCCAAATTTAGGTTATCCTTTAAGAGTTGGAGAACTTCTTGTTGATGCTCGATGTGATCCTCCACTTCTTGAACCCTAGAATTTTCCCTTAAATAAGATGTGATGGATGGTGGATGATATCCATAAAGTGCCATAAATGGGGTCATTTTTGCTGTAGTATGGAAGGAAGTGTTATACCACCATTCGGCGAGAGGTAACCACTTGACCCATTGTGTTTTTTTATCAGATACAAAACAACGAAGATATCCTTCCAAACATTTATTTACTATCTCAGTTTGACCATCAGATTGAGGATGATAAGATGAGCTATGAGCTAATTGAGTACCCAAACAAGAAAATAACTCCGTCCAAAAATTTCCAGCAAAAATGGGATCTCTGTCGCTCACAATAACCCTTGGGCTTCCATGTAGCTTTTGAATTCTATCCATAAATGTAGTAGCAACTGTACTTGCTTTAAATGGGTGAGATAATGCACAAAAGTGTGCATACTTGGTAAGTCTATCAACTACCACCATGATGACACTCTTTCCTTCGGACTTAGGTAAACCTGTGATAAAATCCATTGAAATCTCCTCCCAGCGTTGACTTGGAATGGATAAAGGTTGTAGAAGTCCCGGGGTCTTAATTGTTTCCACTTTATTCTGCTGGCAAACCAAACATTCCGCCACAAACTTTTGAATATCAGATTTAAGGCCAACCCAAAAAAATTCTTTCTTCACCCTGTGGTAAGTTTTTAAAAATCCTGAGTGTCCTCCTAAAGGAGAAGTGTGCAATTCCAGAAGAATATTTTGTTTTAGTTGGGAATTCTTACAAAGATATAAGCGATATTTGTACCATAAGGAATCATTTTCCAACTAAATGTATCAGATGTACTAGGATCTTGCTGCAACTTTTGAATGAGTGTCCACACTTCTTCGTCCTTCTTCCATTCATCTCTTGCTTCGGTTATCCAATCTGGTTGGATAATAGAAATGGCACAAAGCAATGCTTCCACCTCTTCATTCTTTCTTGAGAGTGCATCTGCAACAACATTTAGCTTCCCTTTTTGTAGATTATTTCAAAGTCATAACCCAACATCTTTGTGACCCATTTTTGCTGCTCTTCTGAAGATAGTCTTTGTTCCAAAAAGTGTTTAAGACTATCATGATCAGTTTTTACCTTGAAGTGTCTTCCCATTATGTAAGGTCTCCATTTCTTTAGTGCATGTAGTATTGCCAACATTTCCTTCTCATAAATAGCCTTTTGTAAATACTTTCCTTTGATTGAATGACTTTCAAAAGCAATGGGTCTTCCTTCTTGCATTAAAACAACACCAATTCCATTTCCTAAGGCATCACATTCCACAATAAAGGTTTTTGTGAAGTCTGGCGTAGATAAGACTGGTGTTAGGCACATTGCCTCTTTAAGATGTTCAAAGGCCTTGGTTGCTTCAGAAGTCCATGAAAATGCATATTTCTTCAATAGTGTTGTTACAGGTGCTGCTATTCTCCCATAATCCTTAACAAACTTGCGATAATACCCTGTTAACCCGAGAAATCCTCGCAACTTCTTTATGGTTGTGGGGACTTTCCATTCCTTAATGGCTTTAATTTTGTTAGGGTCTACCTTAACACCCTCGTGAGATACAATATGACCCAGATATTCCACCTCTTGTACTCCAAAGAAACATTTGGATTTTTTTGCATATAATTGTTTCTCCTCCAATAGTTTGAGCACCCTGTCAACATGTTGAACATGATCCTTCCAAGACCTGCTGTAGATTAGTATATCATCAAAAAATACTAGCAAAAATTTTCCAAGGGTTTGAAAATGGAATTCATCAACCCTTGAAATGTAGAAGGTGCATTGGTAAGGCCAAAAGGCATGACTAAAAATTCATAATGACCCTCTGTTGTGACCAGCAACAACCCCCCTTTTTTATTTAATATTAGTAATAATACTAAATAAATGGGGACCCTTGGTTAAAAAATCCAAAAAAATCAATTAGGATTTGTTTTCCTTTTCAAATAAAACTTTCTATCATAAACTTAGAGAAATCCCTTAGAAAGAACCTTAAGAAACACTTAAGTTTATGATATATTACAATAAAATTGTTCTTTAAACAAAATAGCGCATCCATCGCAAAATGGTAGATATATTTTGTAAAACTGAAATTGCGATTTTGTGATAACGCGATCCCAAAAAGCCTATACAATAACATATTGGTCGCAGATCGCATAGCGTAGAAAAAAGAAATGTTAAACGAATACTTTTTGCGCTATTTACAATTTTGCGCTTTTGCGATATTTGCGATGTGCGCTTTTGTGCTATTTTGCAATTTGCGCTATTTGCAAAATTGCGATGGTTACGTTTTGCGATATTGCGATATTGCGATATTGTGATATTGTGCAGATTGCAATGTCGCAGATTCAGAAAAGCACGTTGTTCAAAGAAAATCTTCCCATATATCAATATCTGTTATGCGCTTTAATGATTGGATTAAATGAATGGATTGTCAATTAATGGTAAATGAGATTTTGTTTTGATTGAAAGTCGTTTCACGTTATAATAATATATTTCATCCGCCTTTGCATTTAAAACAATCTCATCACCTTTCTCATGCCATTACTCTCATTTAACTCGTAAAACGCAGGCACGAAGGAGCAAACGTCTATACAAAGCTTTCACAGAACATTATGGGTAAGAAGGAGAAGAGCTCGAATTCTGAAAACAGAGAAATGGCTTCATTGTATGCAAACACCACTTACAATAAGGATGCCGGTATATCCACTTGGGAAGGAATGTATAATTTGCTAGAAGAAGAAAATCCTGTGGTATTAAAAGTTACGGCTACAGTAGGTTCTAGTAATACATCTGAAGCAACCCTCAAAGAACTGGCTTGTTCATTTCTGCATAGGATAGCGGCAAGGCCAAGGATTCTCCCATATACGGACATGGTGAAATGGGTGCTGGACAACACTGATATTTCAGACAGGCAATTTAGAACTCCATCTCAAGAGCTAATCGGGTCATTCACCATGGAAGATTTGAGGCTGATGTATAAGTTGCCGGAACCTCAGGCGACTTATAATAAGCAATTCATGGAAGATTTTGCTAGAGAACATGCGAATTTGTCAGAATGCACACAGGAGTGGACCAAAAGAGATGAACCGTTGAAGAAAAACAAACACGGGCAGACAGTACCAAAAAGGATGTTTTAGACGCTGTTCACAAGTTCAATATCCAAGTGGGCAATTTGACACAGTTTCTACCACAAGATAGGGTATGTGAGTTTGCCAAATTATCCCCTATAGAGCTTTTATAAGTTACTGAAAAAAGCTGTTGGAGATCAGGAGCTCTCAGGGAAACATAAAGCTCTTATTGAGAAAAGTCGGGAGTTGAAGAGACTTGAAATAACTGTAAAGCAAAATGAGGAAACATTGACCAAATTCAAGGCACTTAATGCTGAGCAAGAAAAAGATGTGGAGCGTGTTCGGCAAAGAGAAAAACTACTGCGAAAGGTCGAATCTATAAAGAAGAAACTACCTTGGCTGAAGTATGATATGAGAAAAAGGAAAAGGAGAAAATGGCGAAGCGAAATCGAGATGAAATTGCAAAATTAATAACAGAGCAAAAAGCTCCAATAGAGGAGAATGCACAAATCAGAAGAGCAGAGAAGGCAGTAGAGGAGGCGGCTACAGCGGCAAACACTCTTACTGATTGTGTAAATGATAATTTACACAAAGCTAATTTGATTTCAGAAACTGTTCCAGGATATCTCCCACAGGCACATCAACTGCAAACAGAATGGAGGCAAAAGGCAGAAGAAAGAGAAAAATCAATCCAAGGGCTGACAAGATTGAATTGGGACTCATACTGGATGTACTTAGTGAAGCCACACAGTCAGCACAGTGCGCTTAATTGTATCATCAATGCTACAGAGAAGATTGTGCCTACGCTTGCCGACTCTGTCTTTTCAGGACAGTTGAATTCTGAAGTCGGTCAACCGCATCTTCTCAAAACTATGCTAGATGCCTGCAAGTTTAAAGATCAAGTTCATAGATAGTTAGATTTAGTTTTAATTTTACTGTATTTTAGCCTAGGAAAAGAACGGTCATTGAACCGAATCCTTAATTTTTGTAATAAGACTATTTTTAGATTTAGCTAAGTAGTATTTAAACCCTTCTCATGCATTTAGAGAGGGGTCTTGGATCTTAATATTTTTTGACTTGGAGATTGCATTTCTGTACTCCATTGTCTTATATATTTTTTAAAAAGGATCACATCTGGTGATTTTTATGTGGAATTATCTTTGAAGTGTTGCATTTCTGTACCTTGGAATTTGATTTTGCATCAGAATTATTGGATTAGAGTATCAGATTTCATTTGAAAGTCTTCAAGATGAATAAGGTATTTCTATCTGTTCACTGTTGATTTCTTTTGTCTTATGATATTCGCTTTAAAATTTGCTATCATTTACAGATATTTGTTTTCATAACGTTTCTTTATATATATCATTTCTGAGTATAATTGAAATGTTATCTTTTATAAGTATATGTAGATGGTATACAATGATGAATGCAATATGCTAATACAACTCTGTTTAATTTCTTAAACAGAGTTATCTTTATTTGTTTCTGCACATTTCAATTTAAATGATAATACATTTTCATGGTTATTGTTAAATTGGAACAATCTTAAGTTGTATTCACATATGATTACCCGGGTTAGTGTTAGAATTTCTTTATCAATATTTAGTTTAAATTAGATAGTTTTATTTCAGTCAATTTAGTCCCATTTTTACTCATCCAAATCAATCCATCACCAACCCATTAGTTATAAGGAAACTGGTCCTTTAAATCCAGTCGGAGCCATCATACCAAATGGAAAAGGAGCTGTCCTAAGATCCCGACCGGGTGGTTTTCCCCAATGTTTGAAGCAGAGATTTTCTAGGCTTCAACACCCTCATGAGTTTGAAATGCTTTTTTCGAAATATCTTTAGTCTTCATTCTAATTTGATGATATCCTGAACGAAGATCCAACTTGGTAAAATAAATTGCTCCATGTAATTCATCCAATAATTCATCAATCACAGGAATGGAAAATTTATCTTAAATAGTGAGCTTATTGAGCTCCCTATAATCCGGACACATGTGCCATGATCTATCTTTTTTGTGCACCAATACTGCTGGAGCAGAGAAAAAACTTTGACTAGGTTGAATTATACCAGCCTGTAACATTTTTGCAATCATACGTTCAATTTCACTCTTTTGGACATAAGGATATCTGTAAGCCCTAATGTTTGGAGGAACACTTCCTGGAATCAAATGAATAACATGATCATGATCATGAATAGGTGAGAGTCCTTTGGGAGTATCAAACACCTTGGAATGATTGTCCAAGACTTTCTAGAGATCTGGAGAAATAAATGATTTTGATGTTGGAACTTGTAGTGAGCATAATTGTGAAATTACGCCCCGTTTTTCTTTCTTTAGAAGTTGTGTCATGATGTTAGATCTTATTATATTTCCTGGCTTCCCTATGATACCCCGTAATTTGATTTCCTTTCCTTCCAAAAAAAAATTCAAGAAAAGTTCTTGAAAATTAAAAGCTATTGTCCCTAAAGATTGTAACCATTGTACTCCTAGTACAACATCAGCACCTCCCATTGGGATGGAAAGCATTGGACTATTCAATACATATTCCCCCATGGCTAGCTTGATATTATGGCATTTTTCAAAGAAATTTATAGTTCCTCCATTTGCAACCATCACTTGACATTTTGGTGCTAGGTATAGGAAACAATTCAATTCCTTGGCTACCTTATAATAAATAAAATTATGGGCACTACCAAAATCAATCAACATTATCACCTTTTTCTTCTTGATATGTTCTTCTATCTTGAGAGTTTGAGGAGTGGTAATTCCTGCCAATGCATTACATGATATGGTTGGACTCATTTCTTCTTCTTCTAGGTTTGGTTCCTGGTGTATATCCTCTTCTTGTTCATTTTCTTCTTCCTCTTCACAATCTATGTAAAATAATTTCTTCTCAGCACACCTATGACCTTTAGTGTATTTGCTATCACAACTGTAGCAAAGCCCTTTTTCTCTTTTTTCTTCCATTTTTTGTGGTGTCAACCTTGTAGGCTATGGAAATCTAGGTGTAGCAACACTTCCTTCTTTATAGAAGTGAGTGGTAGGCTTCCTTGTCGCCATAATTTTACATTCAATTTTTCTTGCTAACCTGAATGCCTTCTCAAATGAATTAGGTTCCAAAATGAAAACTTCATGTTGGATGTTATCCTTTAAAGTACCTATGAAGAGATCAATCCTATGTTCCTCTGGAATATCAGTTACCCTTATATTCAATTTTTGGAAGTCCTAAATGTGCTCCCCCACTAAACCCTTTTGTTTGAGATTTATCAATTGGCTAAAGAAGGTGTTGCTCTTTATATCCTCATAATGTGCTATCATTTCCTCTGTAAAAATTGACCAAGTGACAATTTTTTTACGAGAGAAAAGCCATCGATACCATACAAATGTATTTTGTTCTAAATGTAAAGTTGCAATGTGTACCTTTTGTGTGTTTTGCACATTATGGAGATCAAAATATTGCTACATCTGTAGTATCCATGTTACAAGATCCTTTCCATCAAACTTCCTCATATCCATTTTTGAAATATGGTGGTTCTTCCCGCTAACATTAGAGTTTATAAAATCACGATTAACATTTATTTTGTTCTCATCATGAGTTTCCTCCACTGTTACACCATTTTTTGGTCACCTAACTCTTCATCATTAGATGGACCCAAGTACACCATGTAAGACCAGTTTTACCCCAAGTAAAACTGCTTTCACTATGTTAATTAGGAAACCCCAAAAGGAATAATTAATTAAACCATAATTTAATTACTATTCCCAGTCATGTTTAACCCAAAAACAAAGAAATTAATGAGATGAACCCATAGTTATCTTATTATTTTCTAGGAATAATTATTTAATAATATTCCTTGTTAAATATGACCAAATCAACCACCATTAATCAAATAAATCATTATTTATTTGATTATATCCCAACCACTTCCTTTAAAAGATAAATAAATCATTTATTTATTTATTTTTCACTAATCAAGGGATTTGACCCAAGTCAAACACCCTTTCCCTCCAACAAATAATAATAAAATATTCCATAGAGGTGGATCTAGTTGTGATTAACATTATTTTAATCATGCACCAAGATCTAGAAAGACCCAATATTTTGTTATAAATAGGAGGGTTTTCCCCATCATTCTTCACCTTTTGTTGCATACTAGATCACTCTGGATCTATACACTCGGTCTCATTTTCTACCATTGTTGCTCCCATTTAGCTCTACCTTCTACATTGGGTTTTCTACATCTACAAGAGAGAGAAAGCTTAGATCTGAAGTGCTGAGGACTACAAAGAACCCATCCCATTGAGGAGATCTGGATACACCTTCTTGTTTCCTCCCGGGTGCCCTGTAATATAAAAATTCATTCAAAAAATCGTGTTCTTGTCTTGTCTGTTGGATGCATGGAGCAAACTCTTTACTTTACTGCTTAATATCTTTCCATTTATAGATATGTTTGTTGCAGCACTTTAACTACTAATTGCAGATCTGAAGATGTTTTGCAGCCATTATTGTTGTTAGGGCTATTAGTTATGCGTAGCTAAAGTGGTTCTTTTTCGTACGCTTCGACAAAGAATTCATACTAACATCCACTATATTTTCACCATTAGGAAACATTTCTTGTATCAACTTTGTCAAACCTTCCATGTCTGCTTTTAGATCATTCTTCATTTTTTCCATTTTTTCATCGATCTTAGCTTCCATGTCAGCCATCTTAGATTCCATGCCAGCTTCCATGCCATCTATCTTAGATTCTACGCCTTTCTCCAAAACATCCATATTATTCTTCAAACCATCCATCTTCGCTTCTACACCTTTCTTCAAAACTTCCATTTCATTTTTTGTTGCTCTTTGCGAGAGCGAAATTTGGAGCACTTGCTCTTGAAATTTTGATACATCATGTTGCAATTCTTCATCTTCATGAGTCATAGTAGAGCCTTCTGAATTCTAAATGGGTGTTGACTTATTTTTACGGGGCATTTTTTAGAACCCAATACCGATATCTATTCTACCATACGCCCTTGTAATCAATTCAAATTGATTCTTCAAACAAGACTTATGCAATTCGGAAAAAAATATATACACCTTTTTCTTGCTTTTGAGGAGTTCAATATTGAAATTGGATTATCTCTGTGATTGTGGCTCTTCAATATCTGAAATTTGGCATTGAGGTAGCTCTCTGAATTCTCTTTTGAATGCCACAGGTTTGACCTAATTTGGATTCTCCAAGAGAAGGTTATGTCCAATCTCCCACAATGACCTAATTATGGAATGGTTCAGTAGAGAAAACTTGTACGACTTGTCACGTGTAACTGTTTCATCCTTCAGCTCTGAAATTTATAGCAAAGAAACTATAGTTCGTGTACTTGTGACCAATTTTTACGAAACTCCAATCCGATACTCAGAGAGAGAGTTATGAATATTTTCCCACAATCACCTCTTTGAGATGAAATTTGGGAGCTTGAAAAAGCACTACCTTCCACAAATCATATCTCCGAAAATATTGTGAACCAAGAACTGAAATTTTGCAATGAGTTTCCTCAGGATTTCAGCTTCGTGCTTTAAAAAAATTCTGATTCTGAACCTTTGTATAAAAAAATTTATAGAGAAAATGCCACGATGACCTGTTTAGAGCAGTGAAACCCTAGAATCCAAAGCTCTGATACCAAATGTCGTGAAACCAGCTCCAAAAATAGAAGAAAAGAGATATCAACGCCTTAGAAATAAGCCACTTCGAGGGGGAAACCTCCAATACATCATATAAATGAACAATTCTTGGATGATACAAATGACCAAAACCTCCTTCTATATATAGGAGTCCATGGGGCCATAATGTATTCCTAGTGGGGCCACAATGTAATCCTAACCAACCTAACAATAATAATTTAAGGGAAAAATAATAACAATATTGGGGTTACAGGGGTACAACAATAAAAATAAGGGGGGCTACACTAACATAATAAGGGACTACACTATTAATATAGGGACCTAACATAGGGGAGTAGCATTCTACAATCCTATGCAGATAGGGGAGCAACATTCTCAACCCTGGGTAACAAATAGGGAATACACCCTATTGTCCAGAGTTCCCTCAGCCCTAGGATCCCTCTATCTCAATTCCTCTTTCTGGGAGCTAAAACATAAAGGAGGAAGAGGTGGATTAGTGTCCTCGATCAACATTTCTCTCTTCTGGCATCTTTTATTCTTGTACCTGCATGACACCAAATCAAGTGTTATGTTAGAACATACATAATCATGTAAATCACAACAAGATACCAAAACCATCCTCCCTCTCATAGAGGTGCCAAACACGCATGGAAACTATAAACATCCTCCCTCTCATGAAGGTCACATGGATACTATAATCAACCTCCCTCTCACGGAGGTTTCAATCACAATCCTCAGCTTATCTCGAATAGTTGCATTGTCCGAAATTAATGGAGAACACATAGTCCCAAATATACATATTTTGGATTCTATGTCATCATTTTGTATCCATGTCTTATCCAAATCATGCTCGATCATCTCTCTAAGGATATTCTACATCATGCCTTGCAGCTAACCTTGCTAGCAACATTGTACCCGACCTCAGTTGTGTTATGGACCTCTCATCCATGATATCATGGAAAATATCATACTTAGGAAGCATCCAAATGTGTTCATTAATACTAATCACAAACATCATCAGTGCATCCATGCAACTGTATATCATGGGAGAAATATCTCAACCAAATAAAAGATGTTTGGTGTTAATCATGGATGAAGTAACTCAATCATGAATTCAATCATTTTTTATGCACATCACAAATGGATGGATGTTAAAAATGGAACATTAATGCTTCAATCAACTAACGAATTTCATATCACATTTAATCAACATTTGAACTTTAAATCAGAGTGTCCAAGGATTTACATTACACAAAGACATTTCAACAGCCTTACAATATGGAATTTCTTTCCCAAATTCTAGAAATCAATTATCATGCCATGATACATTATTACGATAGTCAAAAGTAATCTCCCTCTTACTTAGATTTTCAAAGGTTCATCACCTGTCAAGGATGTACCATCAATATGTAAATAAAATCCATAATAAAAAATCAAGGCCATACCTTGGAACTCATTATCCTGACTTCATCAAATAAAAATCACGTCTAAAAAAATCTTGAATTAAGGAGTTTGCATCACGAAACACTCTCTATGAGCCTAAGGCCTTATGTTTCCAACATATCCATATGTACTCAAGTCAAAGTTGAGTCAAAAAAATCATCTCATCCAAGTTTAGAAGCCAATCACAACTATTATCAAAGACATTGATTTCATAGTATCAATTCTTCCAACTAGAGTCATGTAGCACACATATTAATTCTTGACTACATACACCATCAATTCAATAGTTCATTCATACCATTACATGTTTGACATTTTACAGGTTATTACAGACCATTTTCTTCATTAGATGTAGGTGCATTAACATCACGGTTAAGTCATGCATGTTCATACTAAATCACAACAACCATTATGCTAGGAACAAGAAGGCCAACACAAAATGATATGTCTATATACTCACATAGGACACTAAAGGTCACTACATCCACATAACATAGTCATATGGGAAAATTAACCAACACCAGATCAAATCATGTCAAATCCAAATGTGAAATCATGGTAAGATCTATAAATCCGGACATGTCTCAACCATTAACCATCATGTCAAAAGTACCAAACACATTTTAACAAAATCAATTGGCCAAAACATGATGCACAATCCTTAAACATAATGAAAAATCCATATGAATGTATCGGCCACCTGCACACACAAGTTCGGTTCAATCATATGAAATTTCCCAATAAAAAAATCTTACTGCCATCTGCAATACACCTACAGATCTAACATCTTCCAAGTGACCATATGAAATACCAACAATTCCAAAAATCAGTTTACAATGACAAAACAAATCATAGATCCATGGATTCAAATTATAAGTTGAATTCATTGTACATAACTTCAATTATGTGTCTCTCAGACATGGTCACATCTATGATCCTTCCTCAACGAATGAGGCTTAGATTTCTATTGTAGATCAACAATGTCAAATACTTTATAGAAGAGAGGAATAACCTGTTTCTGAGTTTCTCTAATAAACCAACGTCTCGGACTGTCTAAGTGAGTCCATCATCAGGGGTAGACGTCAAAAGTTCTTTGAAAAGTTGAGGTAACAGGGAAAAACAATGAAGGAATAAATAGTGAATATTTTAGATTCCATGAAAGTCGACTTATGTTGGGAGATAATTTAGGAACAATATCTAATTACTTTATTTGATGTACGGATACTATCTTCTTCTTTAAATTAAAGTAATTTAGTTAATGTATTTTAACTTAACATATATGGTAAAATAATTTATTGTTTTGTTTTGTTTATTATTGAATTATGTTGTAAAATGTTTGCTTTTAAAAATTAATAGTTTATTTATTGATTTTAATAATTTTTTTCATTTATTTAAAAGGTGACCTACTCACAATAACCTATATAACTAAAAAATCTTATTAGTTTAATTAATTTGTTTATTTTTAAGATATATTGTTATTTCCTAGATTAGAAAATTAATAATCTATAAGTTAATAAATTGAATATTTTTTTTTTTTTTCTAAGAAAACCTATATAACTGAATTTAAAATTTTAAGATAACCTATATAACAAAACAATCTTATTAGTTTAGTTTAATTTGTTTATTATTAAAATATATTGTTATTTCTTTTATTAGAAAATTAATAATTTCTAAATTAATTTAATGGTTGACCTACTATTTTCATATTTTTTAAGATAATCTATATAACTAAATAATCTTATTAGTTTAATTTAATATGTTTATTATTGAAATATATTGTTATTTTTTAGATTGGAAAATTAATAATTTATTTATTTATATTGTTAATTTATTTATTTATTTATTTATTTATTTATTTTATTTTGTATGGCCATGTTGCATTTCTACCAGATTTTAATTTGTTTTTAATGTCTTGAGAGGTTTTGATGTATTAAGGGTTTCCATGTGTTACTAATAATAAGACCATCATCACGATTTAAGTTGTTCCCTCTTTTTTCAATTTCTATAGCTTCTTTGATTTTCCTCTTTAGGTAATGGTCCTCCTTAGAGACAAGTTTGGCATCCTCCATTCGTATGTAATGTGAGGATGAGAAGGCATGTTCTGCTAAGGTGGATTTGTCTGTTCGGTTATGAGATAAGTCAGCGGCATGTTCTTTTAGTCTAATGTTGAGGGATCTACCTGTTTCACCAATGTATTCTTTACCACAAGAGCAAGGTATGATGTACACTCCTTTTTGTAGCCTAGGGTTTATCGGGTCTTTAGCGGAGTCTACCATATTTAAAATAGTATTAGGGGGAATGAAGGCAATCTTAATGTTATGTTTGTTAAGCATTCTAGAGATTTTGTCAATGGTTCCTTTAATGTACGGTAAAGAGATTTTAGGGATGTCGAAGGCTCTTTTTAAGTTATTTTTATTATTAAGGGTTTGGTGAATGGTTTTGTTGATGACATGTTTATTATATCCATTTTGTTGAAAGACATGGCAGAAATGGTTTATCTCATGTTCTAGGTGGTGTGAGTCTCAGATTTTGGATGCCCTTGTTGTTAGGGTTTTGATGATGCCAATTTTCTGGTTTGGGTGGTGATGTGAGTCGGCATGAAGGTATCTATCTGTGTGAGTCGTTTTCCTATAAACCTCGGTGCTAAGTTTTCCATCTTTCTTGGTTAAAAGGATGTCTAGGAAGGGTAATTGGTTGTCCTTTTCAATTTCAATGGTAAATTTGATGTGATTCGAGAGACTGTTAATGTGGGCTAAGAAATCATGCAATTTTAATATCCCATGGGTCCATTTTGCAAATATATCATCTACATATCGTTTCCATTCTTCAGGAGTGAATGGAAAGGATTTAAGGGCCATCTGTTCAAAATGTTCCATGTATATGTTGGCAATAATAGGAGATAAAGGCAAGCCCATAGCAACCCCATGAGTTTGTTCATAAATTGTTCCATTGAAGCTGAAGAATGAAGATTTTACACATAAATTTAAGAGGTCTATAGTCTCATTATCGGTTATAGTTTTTAAAATGTTGATGGCTTCGTCAATAGGTATCATAGTGTAAAGGGAGACAATATCAAAACTCACCATGAGATCATCATTATGCATGTCAAGGTTTTTGGTCCATTGAACAAAGGATGCAGAGTCTTTGATATGTAATGAGGTTTTTCCAGCAAGGGGGCGAAGTTTTTTGGCCAGATACTGAGCGAGGAGGTAAGTAGGTGAGCCAATGGTGTTGACTATGGGTCTTAGGGGAATGCCTGCTTTATGAATTTTGGGAGCACCATATATTCTAGGGATGATGGCACTGGAAGGGGTGATTCTCTTTTTTATGATGTTATCAAGAGAAGATTCTTTTATCTTTTTGGTTACTTCTTTGAGAATTTTGGTACTAGGATCTTTTTCTAAAATTCTGTAGCATCCATTGTTGTTTAGGTGATCTTCCATTTTCTTAATATATTCAAACCTGTCCATTATTACAGTTGCATTTTCTTTATTAGATTTTAAGATTATTATATTTTTATTATTTTTTAGATTTTTTAAAGCATGTTTTTCTTCTTTGGGTAAGTTACAACGAGGAGGTTTGCCATTTTTAATAATTTTAACAGTTTCTTGTCTTATCTCTTTGGCTTCGATGAGGTTAACATCTCTTATGGAAATTTCAATATTGCTAATGATATTGTCAATGGGAATTTTATTGGGGGTGATGGAAAAGTTTAGACCTTTATGGAGAAGGGACAAAGAAGCTTGGTCTAGGTTAACGATGGACAAGTTTATTACGGTGGGATTATTAAATCCCTTATTGGTCGAGTTGAGAGATGAGTTAGCATTATTGATGTGGGAGTTACGAGGGGGAGGGATAGGGAGGTCTGATGTTTTGAGTGAACGGTCTGTCCGTTGAGTGGAGAGAGACATGGGTTGAAAGTTGAAATGTGTGTTACGGGATGGATTGGGGATAAATGGGCAGGATTGTACAAAGCAGTCGGCATTTTTGGCAGCATCTTTGCGAGTGTTTGATGTCGCGTTTGTTAATGATGCGTTAACTGTTGCGGCTACAGTTCATATGAAATTCTCCTCTAGAATATTAGCGTGTGAGGGAGGGACCGACTTGTGCAAGATATCAGAACTTGATTCCTCTGGTACTGTGATGTGGATCTCATCGATGGAATCATAAACACCGTCTGATGTCGATTTTTCTGCGTGTACTTCCTTTGAAATCTCTGTGTTTTCTTCTACGATCTTTGTGTTATGGTCTTTGGACCGATCTGTCTGCCATGTCATGTGCGCGTTAACAAAATTTTCACCATCCTATACGTTGAGGAGATTTGAAACAAGGTTATTGAATTCACTGTTTTGGTCTGGGAGAGAGAAGGAGGGGATGTCCAGAGTTTGGATTGTAGAGGAGAGGCTTGTCGGTTGAGTGTCAAAAGAGACGAAGGCAGAAGTTAAGGGCAGATTCGAGATGCAGGTGTAAAAATCGACTGATGTTAAGTTGGGTGTGAGGATATCAGATCTAGCATCTGCGGTTTCAGAGTCTGTTTGCCCTATCATGTGCGCATTAACAGAGTTGTCACTATCCTGTAGGTCGAGGAGATTAGAAACAAGGTTATTGAATTCACTGTTTTGGTCTGGGAGAGAGAAGGAGGGGACGTCCAGTGTTTGGATTGTAGAGGAGGGGCTTGTCGGTTGAGAGCCAAAGGAGACGGAAGCCGAAGTTAAGGGCAGATTCGTGATGCAGGTGAAAAAGTCGACTGACTTTAAGTTGGGTGCGAGGATATTAGATCTAACATCTGCGGTTTCAGAGTCTGAGTGAGGGACAGTCACGTGCGGGTTTAATGTATCAGAGAGGTGATCAGAAACAATATCGTGAGGAGATTTCTGGCTGTTATCAGAGAAATAGTTGGATGGGGACGGTACTGAGTGAAGGGGGGAATGAGATAAGCAAGAAATTTTCCTATTCTTTTTGGTTGTGTCTATGGAAATCCATCGATCGGCTTTAATAAAAGTCAGGGCATCTAAATAATGCCATAAGTCACAACGTAGCGATGAGGCCAATAAGAGATGTAAGCTCATCAGTTGCTGAGACATTTTGATAAGGCGCAGTCTAGTGGTTTTTATTTGGGATTTAATTAAGGATTCACTTAGTTTTTTGAAAATTGGTAGGTTACGACCATGATTGAGAGGATGTTTACAATAAGCGAAATTAGGAGTAAGGTTAAGATCTCTACAATTTTTTTAAAAATTTAGGTTTGAGAGGAGTTTAGCCCTAGAAAATCTCAATTTTTCAAAGAGGGTGGCGTTGTCCATTAAATCCCTTCCATGGTAGGATTGAATGTTTTTAAAGAGAGAATCCATACAGGTGAAATAGATTATAGAAGAGAGGAATAACCTGTTTCTGATTTTTTCTAATAACCCAACGTTTTGGACTGTCTAAGTGAGTCAATCATCAGGGGTAGACGTCAAAAGTTGTTTGAAAAGTTGAGGTAATAGGGCAAAACAATGAAGGAATAAATAGTGAATATTTTGGATTCCATGAAAGTCGACTTATGTTGGGAGATAATTTAGGAACAATATCTAATTAATTTATTTGATGTATGGATACTATCTTCTTTTTTAAATTAAAGTAATTTAGTTAATATATTTAAAATTAACATATATGGTAAAATAATTTATTATTTTATTTTGTTTATTATTGAATTATGTTGTAAAATCTTTGCTTTTAAAAATTAATAGTTTATTTATTGATTTTAATAATTTGTTTTAATTTATTTAAAAGGTGACCTACTCACAATAACCTATATAACTAAAAAATATTATTAGTTTAATTAATTTGTTTATTTTTAAGATATATTGTTATTTCCTAGATTAGAAAATTAATAATCTATAAATTAATAAATTGAATATTTTTATTTTTATTTTTTAAGAAAACCTATATAACTGAATTTAAAATTTTAAGATAACCTATATAACAAAACAATCTTATTAGTTTAGTTTAATTTGTTTATTATTAAAATATATTGTTATTTCTTTGATTAGAAAATTAATAATTTCTAAATTAATTTAATGGTTGACCTACTATTTTCATATTTTTTAAGATAATCTATATAACTAAATAATCTTATTAGTTTAATTTAATATGTTTATTATTAAAATATATTGTTATTTTTTAGATTGGAAAAATAATAATTTAATTATTTATATTGTTAATTTATTTATTTAATTATTTATAATTATTTATTTTATTTTATTTTTTATGGTCATGTTGCATTTCTACCAGATTTTAATTTGTTTTTAATGTCTTGAGAGGTTTTGATGTATTAAGGGTTTCCATGTCTTACTAATAATAAGACCATCATCACGATTTAAGTTGTTCCCTCTTTTTTCAATTTCTATAGCTTCTTTGATTTTCCTCTTTAGGTAATGGTCCTCCTTAGAGACAAGTTTGGCATCCTCCATTTGTATGTAATGTGAGGATGAGAAGGCATGTTCTGTTAAGGTGGATTTGTCTGTTCGGTTATGAGATAAGTCAGCGACATGTTCTTTTAGTCTAATGTTGAGGGATCTACCTGTTTCACCAATGTATTCTTTACCACAAGAGCAAGGTATGATGTACACTCCTTTTTGTAGCCTAGGGTTTATCGGGTCTTTAACAGAGTCTACCATATTTAAAATAGTATTAGGGGGAATGAAGGCAATCTTAATGTTATGTTTGTTAAGCATTCTAGAGATTTTGTCAGTGGTTCCTTTAATGTACGGTAAAGAGATTTTAGGGATGTCGAAGGCTCTTTTTAAGTTATTTTTATTATTAAGGGTTTGGTGAATGGTTTTGTTGATGACATGTTTATTATATCAATTTTGTTGAAAGACATGGCGGAGATGGTTTATCTCATGTTCTAGGTGGTGTGAGTCTCGGATTCTGGATGCCCTTGTTGTTAGGGTTTTGATGATGCCAATTTTCTGGTTTGGGTGGTGATGTGAGTCAACATGAAGGTATCTATCTGTGTGAGTATTTTTCCTATAAACCTCGGTGCTGAGTTTTCCATATTTCTTGGTTAAAAGGATGTCTAGGAAGGGTAATTGGTTGTCCTTCTCAATTTCAATGGTAAATTTGATGTGATTCGAGAGACTGTTAATGTGGGCTAAGAAATCATGCAATTTTAATATCCCATGGGTCCATTTTGCAAAGATATCATCTACATATCTTTTCCATTCTTCAGGAGTGAATGGAAAGGACTTAAGGGCCATTTGTTCAAAATTTTCCATGTATATGTTGGCAATAATAGGAGATAGAGGTGAGCCCATAGCAACCCCATGAGTTTGTTCATAAATTTTTCCATTGAAGCTGAAGAATGAAGATTTTACACATAACTTTAAGAGGTCTATAGTCTCATTATCAGTTATAGTTTTTAAGATGTTGATGGCTTCGTCAATAGGTATCATAGTGTAAAGGGAGACAATATCAAAACTCACCATGAGATCATCGTTATGCATGTCAAGGTTTTTGGTCCATTGAACAAAGGATGCAGAGTCTTTGATATGTGATGAGGTGTTTCCGGCAAGGGGGGGAAGTTTTTTGGCCAGATATTGAGCGAGGAGGTAAGTAGGTGAGCCAATGGTGTTGACTATGGGTCTTAGGGTCAAATACTCATAAATCATATTTCAATAGATCATAAATTGACAATATGAGTAAGAGTCTATTAGGAGAGAGATTCTCCCTTTGAATGAGAATCAAATTCATTCAGGTCGGTAATCTGTCTCTACCCGGGTCATGCAACAATAGCTCTATATAAACACATATCTATCATGTTCATCGATATCATGTCATTAATATTTCATCAACGATTGGACTTGAAAGATCAGGATAGTAAGCTAATGTGACAATAGAATCTTATGATCCCAATAACAGAATATCAAGTTAAAGAATTTAATTTCACCGCATGTTATAACTGTAGATAGTCATAGATCTAAAACATTAATCTCATAGACATGCCTTTAACATCATAGTTTCCAATACCATATTGCATAGTTTCCAGTGTCATGCTGATCCAGGGTAAATTCTTGATACCCTTAACCAAGACCTTTTACTTCAGCTGATAAATTAGAATTGCATTTAATTGAAGCGATAATGAACATAAATGAAAAAATATATGTTGTAAAGAAGAGGAACATAGCATTTCAAGATCAGCAATTATAAGAACATGTCGTTTGATAATGGAGTTCGTCTAGGAGGGACTGCATCTCTGAGCCTCAGTTTCAAGATGGTGTAGGTCGTTGCATTAAGTGTTGTCAAGAAGAAGATGTACATGGATGGTGTTTTATCTATCGTACAAGGAAAATGCCCTCACGCGGGAGTGGTTGGACCTTTCTACAAGATGTTCCACTGCGGAACTCTCATTCATAAAAAGGACTCCTATCAGTATCACCATATCGCACACCAAAAGACTATGAGTATCTCGCCAACATGGAAAACATATGGATCTCAAAAAACATACATGTGACAATGAGTATCTCGCCAACATGGCATCAAAGGGATCTCAAAACATAATACATATGCATGAAAGAAAGTACATCTCACATCAAAACAAGACAAGATCCCACATCAAACATCAACAAGGATTTATACAGCACAATGCATCTCAGAGGCAGAAATACACAGAAGTACATGAAATCAACTCATCATATACCTCATACTGAAGATGATAGAATAATGTGTTGCTCTGCTGTTGGATCTGAAATCACCATCACAATCATGGCGTCGAAAGGTGTGAAATCGACTTCTCACTCGCTAAAAGCTGACACCTACTTCAAAAACTGACCAAAAAATATAAAGCTAAGATGGAAAATCTGAATATGCCATCAGATTCGTGACATCGAATAATGCAAAATTGACTGTCCATTTTCTGAATTCTGATGAAGTGAAAATCTGGGGCAAAAAGGAATCTTTTAGATTCCCCCTAGATTCCTCAAAGATGTTGCTCTATGGATGGAGTGGAAATCTGCAACTCAAAAGGTGAATCCGACCTCACCATTGCGTTCCCTGCGAAAAATCGTGAAAAATGACTGTAAACTTGACTATATTCTGACATGGAGAAAAATTACCTCCTTGGGAAAATTTCAAGGCTCATAGTTCCACTCCCTGTTTCTGGGCCTGCTCATGGTTCTACCTGCATTGAAATATGTTCCCGCATCGAACTGCATGTGTGCTATGCTCCTCCTTAGCTTGGGTGCACTTGTGAAATGAAGGGTTTAAGTAATAAATTCTGGGAGGACTTACCAACATAAACAGTTGGGGCGCATTGGTAAAGTAAGAGGTTTGTTGGCGGAAGGTCGGGTGGACAAACCCTGCTCCCTCCTTTTTTAAGTCATATTTTGTTTTAAAAACTACGCCTTACTTTTTTAAAATTCCAATGGATATATTATAAATTAAAAGTGGGGGGGTCAGGTCCACATTGGGCGGCCCGCCCCTAGATTCTCTGCTGGTCATATCAAGTTCTATATGGTGGAGAGGAAGGGTCAGTGGTGGGGTTAACAATCCCCGCCACCTAAATTTCTTGCCACTGTAAGATGTGGAATTAGTGGTATATGGGTTGGTTTGATAGATTTTAAATTGTTTATGGTGTCGCTCACTCGAGGGCCGGCCCACGTGGGTCGGGCGGGTTCGACCCCCGCCAACACCAGACTGTATATAATA
The DNA here is from genome assembly GCA_034641835.2 of Pinus albicaulis. Classification (NCBI taxonomy): domain Eukaryota; kingdom Viridiplantae; phylum Streptophyta; class Pinopsida; order Pinales; family Pinaceae; genus Pinus; species Pinus albicaulis. The sequence continues at coordinate 22,062 of JAXQQM020072593.1, read as the reverse complement.
TGTTTTATATTAAAACATATACCTAATATTTTTCGTGGGTGTAATGTCATATGGTTCGGGGTGGCGAGGTTGACCACCCGTCCCCCAACCATATAATATACATTAATACCATGACGCAATGGGGTGGCGGGGGTCATGGCCCTGTTGTGATAAAACACAACCCCCCCATTTTTGACTTGTTCACTTCAAATAATGGGGACCCTTTTTATAAAAAATTTGGCTAAACACCTTTTAGGATTTTTATTTTAGTTGATTATATTACTCTTTTGTTAATTTTTCATTTTCTTTGGATTCTTGTTTCGATTCCTTTGTTAAAATCGATTTTTTATAAGCTTCCCATTGACGCTTGTTACGCCTCATTTGGTCAACTGGTTTGAAAATGGTACTCCTTTGAAGTCCCATTATTTATCTAGTCTGGGTTAAAAATTCTATTTTTATTCTTTTTATTTATTTTCGGAGTGGTTGTAGCTTAGATAATTTCATAACTAATTTCATTAAAATAAAACCAAAAATAAAAATAAAAATAATATCGCAACCATCGCAATTCTAATAACATGCACATCTTAAAAAACCCGATGACCTTCATTCCCCGATATGCGATGGCTCTTCAAGCATTAACTTTTTTATAAAAATAAAATAAAAATAAAAATAAAAATTTTATATCGCATATCGCAATATCGGAAACATCGCAATTTTTATAACACGCACATTTAAAAAACCCCGATCCAAAGTTCTTGCGATATGCGATAAGGCCAAATGTGATGTGTTAAAAGATTTTAATATAAAGTTTTTTCACCCCTTATGCCTCCCGCACCTCCACCTCACTCACCCTCATGTCACCCTCACCTCACACTCCACTCACCATATCCCTCCATACTCTCACGTGGATGAATTAATGGGTTTGGATTGATTTCAATGGTTTGTTTTAAGGTTTGGATTGATTCCAATGGTTTGTAAATTAATGTTTGTATTTTTATATTATAATAATTATATTATAATTATAATTCTTATTATAATTTTAATATAATTTGAATTATAATATTAATTATATTTAAATTAACTTTTTCAAATCATTTGTATATTAATTTAATTTTGTAACTTAATTAATTTCTAAATTAGATGATAATTAATTAGAATTAATTGTATATATTAGTTAGTTAATAATTAATTTTGAATTAATTATTAGTTAATTAGAATTCTAATTTAGGATTAATTTTTTAATTTAAATTTTGATTTTTTAGCCCAGCAATAGAATTTCCAGAATTGTGCCAGTTTTGACTCATCAACTTTGGAAGCTCATAGATTGAGTTATACTTGGCCCAAAGAGGCCCAGGACAACTCATTGGAAAGATAAAATCAAGGAGAATATTTCTGAGGAGGTTTCACTAACAGATTTGGTCATTTATTGGGTCGAAAATCAGGTAGAAGATCAAGCTCTGAATTTCTAAAACAAAATCAATTCTCTGAGTTACTTTCTGCATTTTCATTTGTCCTAAGCCTCTTCTAATTGCAGATTCGCTCATCAATAATATCCTTGGCCAATTAAACCATCCCAGGCATCGATAGAGGGCTTATATTTTATTTTCAATGATTTATTTAAATTAAATTTGATTGGATTTGTTTTAATGCCAGAAATGGTATTTTGATTTTATTGTCACATTTTAATTCATTTTGATTTATTTTTGCATGAAAACAGTAGAAGATATATGGAGAAAAAGACTTCAATCAATGAGAATGCTCCAGCAATTAAAGATTGGAATTCTGAGCAAATAAAATTGGATTGGACAGATTTCTCTTCAACAAACATTCCTCTCAAGAATTCATTTGCAAATATTATAAATAGCAGATTTCAGAATGTAATAGGGGCTGCTCTCCTCTGCAATTCTGGAATTCTAAAAGAACTTTTGTAATAGGGATTTAGAGTTGTAGGTGGGAGGAGTGGAATCTTAGATCTGGGGATTATTGAGGTTTTTCTTTTATATCCTGAGTTATGTATAATGAACAGAGTTTGCACTATTGTAGCTCTGATTTTGAAAGCAGAAGCTTAGGCATTGTAAAGGACTATTAGAGACCGGAGCTGGAGAAATGGACTCAACAAATTGGTATTTCGAATACTATTATTTTAAATGCTGGTTTTATTTTATGATAACAGGAATGGTGTCAATTTACTTACATATTTGTGCACTTTTGTCGGTATGGGTAATTTGCTTCTATTTTATGTTGTTATTTATCTCTGCTCTTATGGGCTGAATTCGGATTTCTGAGCAACTATTTACTCATAAATCTGTCTTTTAATATTGCATGAATAAATAGTGATATGTTGTGAACTTCTTCCGCATATTATTGTTTAATAATTCAAGTTACTGATTGAATGATCAATACCATTTTGTGAACTACTTCCTGAGTGTTGTTGATTGATTATTTCAGTTAAAAGGTCTCAATAGGATGTGTTTTGCTATCCATAATGTCAGTTAATTGAACTATTTCATTAACAGGATATTCATTATAAACAAGACATATTTCAATCCCAATATTATAAATACCTGCTCTTAATTGGGTTAGATCTATATCTGCCTAATTAAGATAGCATTAAAATAGTTTCTTTTTCTTGCATCTTAGAATAAGTTTGCATTTAGATTAATTTCTACGTTCTTTTAAGTCCTCTTCCCAAAGAGGCAAACTTTAGTAGTGGATTGGCTGAGCCCTAAATCAGCTTAAGGATCACTTTCTTGCCTGATCAGCAAGAAGGTTGATCTGATGTCTCTTTCCCATTGGTAAATGAAAGTCATAATTTAAAGCCATTGGAGATTGAGAGAAGGTAACTGGACCTAGTTGAACCAGTCGAAACCACCATTCCAAACGGAAAAGGAGATGCTTTAAGGTCCGGACCGGATGGTCATCCCCCATGTTGTTGCAGCGATTTTTGAGGCTTCAACAGGCCCACACCCTTTTTTTTTAAATTTTGTTTTAAATTTAAAACAAATAGTGAATTTTGAAAATTCAATTTTTTGGCCATAGGAGTGCTTTTAAACAGGCCACAATTTTACCCGAGATTTGGTCAGAACTGGCCGGAATCCGGTGGTCGAGTTTCATCCAAATTTTGTCTCCCTTAACCTACCAAGTCATCCAAGTTAACCCAAAACTTTGAATGCTCCTAACTTCTCCATACGGACTCGGAATTGAGCGACGTCTGCACCGTTGGAATCAGAAAGACGAGATCTACAACATGAACCTAGTTCGAGAGAAATCTTAACACTTTGATTTTTGAGCCCTCTTTGTCTTGTGTGTCTCTCTAGAGCCACATGGATCACATGCATATCATAAGCAATGAGATCAAGTTAGACTAATCGATAAACCAACAAGGTAAAAACACTCTTTTCCATGAGCTTTCATCATGCGTATCACACACATTATCAATATTACATAAATGAGGTAACCTTCTATAATATACCCCACAGATATTATGCATATCAAGAGTCAAGAAATCCATCCACTAAAGTGAGAATCAAGATCAAAATAATGGGTGTTATCAAATCATCAATCTGTGCCACTATTTCTCATATCCGCAATCACATCACATAATCAAGAAAATTATCATGATCATCATGATCACAACATTCAATACGATGCACACCATTCCATCATAGGAAACATAAATCCCACTTACTCTTATATGTATGCAAGTGTGAGCTATCTGAGAAGTGAAAATTCTCAATAAATCATATGGCTTACTTAGCCTTCCAATGATGTAGCTGAATTGTAACATAATATACCGCGCATTACGTGTGCACCTTCACATAGGAAGCCTGTAGTGCACAAGTGCCTCTTTACCTTTTCTAGATCTAGCCATCTTTCCTTTTCCAGATTTGGCTGCATTTCCAAATCTGCCTAACTTTCCTTCATTTCCCAATCTAGCTATCTTTCTTTCATTTCCAAATATCCTCAAGAGGGATATACTCTTGACATCTCATCACTGAGGTTAGACATATATAAGTACTCAAATATACATGCAGGAAGTAGCAACTAGAAACAATAATCATTCAAATCTATAAGTGTAAAAAAAAAGTAAGGAAATAAGTCAAGTAATACTTATCTTTGCAGAGAGATAATCCTCTCCCACTCGAATAAACCTTTATGAGCCATCCATAAAACAATGTTGCCTTCAACTAGTAACTTTATCAATAATTGGGTCCTTTGTTAAATCGATCCCAAGTGCTTGAGCATCCTCACAAAGATTTGTATACCAAATCTCAACATTGTACCATAAACTAGGATTTCTCTCAAACCCTTATCCACTAACTGCCTAGGGTCTTCTTCATACATGTTTAGTCAATTTAATGTCTTAAATTGCTATCATAAATTGTTAGTAACCTTATGAAGTGTAGGTGCACTATATATGCTAGAATCCTTTTCATTCTTAATTCGTTGTGTTGATTTTATATGTTTGTTTAGATTTTTCATTTATCTTGAGTGTTTAAATGAAATTGAGAAACTAATAAATGATGAAGTCTAATTTTAACTATCAAAACTATAATGAGAATTCTATTTTTAGCTTATCTAAAGATGAATGATTATCTACAACGTAATAGAAACAATAAGAGATTTTAATATTTTATATGTTTTGTAGTTTTTTTGAGAAGGCAAGAAAGTAATTGTACCTAAAGAAGAATTTTAATGCTTGAAAATAAAACTAAGAAGGAAGAAAAGGAAATGTTTAATATTAATCTAAGAAAGGAATTTAATCTACAAGTTACTCTTAAAGAAGATATTCTAATGATTGAAAGATATAATTTACAAGAAGGAAGAAAGGAAATGTTTATCTAAGAAAGAAAATTGATCTATGATAAATCTATATTGCATGAAAATAAATCAATCTAAGTGATAACTCTTAAACTTGTGTCAGACTAATCTATGTCTAAAACTATGGTGTTTGGTCTCAATCTAGTCTCCTAAATAGAGCTCATTTAATTGTCAACCAGGGTTGGTAAACTGCTGAAGTGAAGTGTATTGTATGTACCTAGGTGCTTGTTTCCTAATGCGTTGTGTGTAGTGTTTTGTGATGTTTTTGGTCTTTTATGATGATTTATGATGTTTTTGGTCTTTTGGTGATTTTATGTTCACAAGAAAAAAATGACTAGAAAGCTAATGGAAAGGACCTAATGATTGAAAATAGAGTGAAGCCTAAATGGTTGATGACAAATGATAAATGCAATTGCAAACACTGAAGTAAAATCAAATCTAATCTATGACTAAAAAGAAATAAAGCTTGATAATGACTTCTAAAGAAATGATCAAAACATAACTCAACTTGAGAAATGATCAACTAAGTATGAAAATTTTCCTATCTAAACAATCAAAACAACTAACTTATAATGATGCAACATTTTGTCCTTGATTAGAGATTTGAAGCACAATTGGAAAAAACATTGATACCATCATAAGATCTTCTATCCTAGGATTAGTTCCTAACTCTATTCTGCAACTTAGTGAAATGTCACAAAACCTTACTCAAAAGTTATTGATTTCTTTTCAAAATAGTCTTTTGAAAGAGGGCTCTGTTTATGAAATGATAAGGAAATTGCAGAGATACTTCAGGCCTTAAAATGATATTGTCTCCTGTTCTTATGGTTATAGATCATTTGTAGATTTTAGAACAAGAAGATGTTTGTAAATAATGAAGGCTCTTTTGTTAAGTTTAACAACTAAAATAGTCTAATATACAGTGAATGACAATTGAGTATGAAGTGCAAGTGCAATGAGTTAATCTAAGAATGAACTTAAGATGCCACTAATCTAAAACAATGCTGAACTACAAGTCATTATCAAACCCAAAACAGAACAACTCAACATGAATTAAGTGCAATGAAACTCCGGAGTATCCTAACTATGCTATCATGCATTATTCTATGAAATTATACAGTCTGTTTGTCCATCATTATTGATATTTTGGAAGAGTTCCTTCTTTTGGAAGAGATTTTAGAACAATTCTGACTGTGTAATTGAGTGCGAATGCAAACATAAAGACTGAAAGCAATGAAAAACTAAGATATCATATCCATATCCCACTCATCATTATGATATTTTGGACAAGCGTTTAAGAGCAAGAACAGAGATGGTACTTAGTGCAAACACACAACTAAATCATTCATTATCACGGTCATGTCTTGAACATCTTAATAATTTCTTGGAAGAGTTTCTTCTTGTGGAAGAGTGATTAGAACAAGTGTAACTGTGATAGTGAACAACAAAAATTACAATTAAATTCTACAATACTATAGCCATTTCCCATTCATCATTATAATCTTTTGGAAGAGCTTCTTCTTTTGGAAGAGTTAGAATGAGTATAACTACAGTAACTAATAAAAGCAACTACGAATTCAACTTCTAATCCTACAATACTATAGCCATTTCCCATTCATCATTATAATCTTTTGGAAGAGCTTCTTCTTGTGGAAGAGTTAGAATGAGTATAACTACAGTAGCTAATTAAAACAACTATGAATTCAAATTCAAAAACGTAAAGGAAGCTAGAATACTTATCTAATTTACACAAAAAAATCCATGCAAGAGGCAGGGGCCCTCTACCACCTGACGGAATTCAACTCCAAATTAAATCAACGATTTCAAAACAACACTGTCTGCTCCATTAAAATGAAAGAACTTGAACATAGCACTCTGCGTCTTCAGAAATGTAGCACAGAATCTAAGCAAAATCTAGCATCAAATCTAACATAAAATCTAACATAGCTCTCGGTTTCCCAAGTGTTTATATAGCAAATGCACATAACAAGACTTGCAACAATTTCAGGAACACTGTCTTTCCTTATCGGAATCACATTAGGACTCTTGAAGTGGCTTCGTGAAGAGGAAAAAGACATCTGGACTGAGACAGTCCTAATAGAAGTCTGCTTTCCTAAATGTGTTCCCACGTTCCAAAACCGTACCCAGAATTCGTTTCTTCCTCCATGATGAGCAAAGAACCATGTAGACATGACGTGGATTATGCCCATATGCGGTTTTCCTTGAGAGGCCACCTGGAACATACTCAAACGTGAAGGCAGCTGCAGAATCGCCGGTTAGCTACGGAATGTCTGCATTCTGCAGCTAGTTCCGGTCAAAATGCTTTACAATGGCAAAAAATCACAAAATTTAGCAAGTCAGTCATGTAAATCATTCTAGAAGTAATTTTAACTATATTCATTGATCAATTGGGTCTAGGATAGCAATGGACAAAGGAAAATGAGGTAAAATGAGGTGAAAGAAAGCACAATTTTGAGGCTCAACATACCCCCACTGCTGTCTCTTTGCATGTCCTCATGCAAATTATCCTATGAACTCAGAGGCTTCTGCAAGGACATCTAATCCTCTCCTTCTCCTTTGTTTGGAAGCTAAAGATCTTCTGGATTTTCTGATAACAAGTTTGAACCTTAAGTTGATGAGTGCCCTGATTAGCTTCTTGTTCATTTTCTTCAACTTCTCATTAGTCTTTTCCACTTTGTCTATATGTAGGAATAAGGTTGAGTTCATATCAGTTTTTAGCTTGACTTGATCCTTGAGAATTTCATTCTCATTTTTGATGTGTCTGTTAAGTATTTCCAACTCATACCTATCTCTTCTTAATACATCTATTTCAGACAGTGGAGGACTAGGGGTTCTCTCTCTGCTTTCTGAAGCTCTCCTTTCCAAAGTTTCCACATAATCATAAATTTCTTGTTGAGCAGGGTCAATTTCAGGGGTTCCTTCATTAAAATCCTCTTCAACATCTTCTTCAATGGATGTTTCCTCATCTTCTTTATCAATCACCCCTGTTTGTTTGATTTGAGTTTTCTTTAGTTTTCCCTTTAGTCTGTGGCTTCTTCGTGGCTGAGAGGATCCCTCTCCTTTCTCTGTGGCAGATTTCTTGATTACCTTCTCTTTCTTAAGTTGTCTCTTGATTTGAGTCAACTTCTCTAAAATGATTTCCTCACTGCTTTCTTGGACTGTTTTGTCAATTTCAACTTTTGAGGCTCTCCATTTTCTACTTCTCCTTGTAGGCTGTGGTTCAGGTGTGGGTTCTTTTGGCTCTTCAAAATGATTTCTTATCAAGAAATTGTCCCATGTATCATTTTTTTTGGCCAAATGATGCTCAATTAAAATTTTAACCAAACCATGATGATATAGGGTTGTCTCTAAAAATTGAACCCTTCTTTGAACATAGGAAGCCATCTTTTTCAGACTTTGAAGTAAGAAATATGGTAGGTTTAAGTCTTCCCCCAGAAAATGCATTATCAGTCTAATGTGGTAGACATAAAATGTGCCATATCTACCCTCACATGTAATAAATTTTTGTAGAAGAAGTAATATGTTTCTCCATTTATTTTTCAGTGCAGAACTGGGAATTCCTTTCTTAAATACAGTGACATCCATACCTGGTGATTTTAGAATTTGCTTCCAGGATTCATTGTGGAATCCTCTGTTTTTGAACCATCTCTCTCCATTTCTGAGCAACCCTGTAGCTTCTGCAATGAAAACTTCAGTGACAGTAAATTTGACATCTCCCACTTCAACTTCAGTTCCTTGAAATGATCTTGCAAATGTTTTAGTGACTTCCTTGTGGAAGCCATTAAATTTCTCCAAAAATTGAAGCCATCCTATCTGTTGCAGCATTTATTTACATTGGGGGTAGCCTTCTAGGTATTTTGAACCCACTGGTTCTGTTCTTACAATGAAACCCATAATTGCTTCTTTAAAGTTCAAATTAACACTCTTCTACCCACAGAAACAATGACTTTCACCTTCGAATTGAAATGGCTTCAAGTTCTTAATGATAATGGCTTCAAATTTTGAAATGACATACCTCTGGTTGATAGTGACAAATGTCTTCAAACTTCGGAATGATATACCTCTGATTGACAATGACAACAGCTTCAAATTTCGGACTAATATGCCTCTGGTTGACAATGAAAACAGTTTCAAACTTCGAGCTGATATGCCTCTGGTTGACAATGAAACTTTGGACTGATATGCCTCTGTTTCTCGGTGGCAAATGGCTTCAAATTTTCACACTGCTATACTCTGTTTCTCGGTGGCAAATAGCTTCAAATTCCCAAAGTACTATACCTCTGTCTCTTGGTAACAAATGACTTCAAATTCTTCACTGCTATACCTCTGTCTCCTGGTGACAAACGACTTCAAATTCTTCACTGCTATACCTCTGCGTTTACAGTGATAATGCTCAATCTCTGCCCACGGTGATAGTGTTTTGACATTCAAACTAATATACCCTTTTCTCTGCTCACGGTGATGAGAATATCTCTGTCTGCGGAATGAAGTGTCGGCTACAGAATGGAGTGATGGAAGTGGTCACGGAATGAGGTAATGGAGTGAGGTGGAGGAACGAATTAATGATTGAAAAGACGGCGGGGATTTTTACAACGGAAAAGAGAATCATCATTGAATGATTTTTTTGGGTTACGTGAAGAATTCAAACTCTTCGACCATTTGAACCGCTTAAATGATATCAGATATGGAATTTGAAATGAGAGATTTTAATCCAAAGTTTGTGGAGGGTTTATTGGTTATGATCAATAAAAATAATTAAAACAACCTTTTCGAACAATTCATAACTAAAACTATGCTAAACTTTATGACATACCATTATAATCTAAACTTGTTACCTTTGCTTTCATTTGATTTTTGTAGTCTTTGTCTTCTCTGTTCACCTTTGGAAGAGTCTTCATAATCTTTCTTTGATGCTTTTGATTCATGGATACACTGGATCATTTTGTTGCAATTCTAATGTCTGCTAATTGATGCCTTCAGGATTTGTAGCTGCGGAAAGACTGTCTGGCTTCAGAAAGGCTGATCAGCTGCAGAATGTCTGTTGAGCTGCAGAATGTTCCTGTAGAGCATTTTAATCATGAAATGGAGTGTTTTTGGAATATGGGTGAAATGTTATATGGTATGAATGAAGATAGATAATGAGACATGATATGTATGAAGTGGATGATGAAATGGAATGGATTCAGTTTATGAAATGAAGTGAAAGAACATAAGAACTGCACTGCAATTCATGACATGTTTTATTCATTTACAGCAAGATATCAAATTTTGAATTTTGTCATGAAAATGAGATGGATGGAGTATGGAATGAGATGAATGAATTGTGGAATGGAGTAGAATATGAATGAATGAATGAGATGGAGTATGGATGGATAAGTGAATGGAGTGAAATGAAATGAGATGGATCATAAGTACTATGGATCTGAACTTATGATTTTTAGAGCAGCAGGTATTAAGAAAATGATACATATCAGATCAATACATAAATATCATGCATAGAGACACCAGATATAAGTGGAAACCCATAAAGGGAGAAAACCACATCTTATTATTGTTGTGATGCAAAGGCAAGCTCCAACTCCCTTTCACCACTGTTTTTCTGCAGGCACCAACCTACAGGAGGCTCCTACCTCAATTCTGCAAGCTACAACTTGCAAGGAAGCACCAACTCCCTTCAGTTTTCTGCAGGCACCAACCTACAGGAGGCTCCAACCTCAGTCAGCTACAACTGACGACTATCAAGCTGCAACTTGATAGGGAAGCTCCAACTTCTTCAATTTATCAAACTGAAAGTTTGCTGATTTACCTCAGATATCAGCCATGTTCTGTAGCTTCTCCTTCTGTTCTGCTATTCTTAATCTTCTCTCGATTTACTCTCACTTCTCTATCTTGAATATCAAGATGATATTATTTATAGATTTCTTCACATGACTGTTTGTATTCTGCTTGGAATTCGAAATGGAAAGTCATGTCTCTTTGCCTTCTGCCTTCTCACTCCTTTTATCAGCTTACTCAAAAATTATAACTGTAGGTGTCAATTTTAACATTACAGTGGGAGTTTGTTTTCTCTCGGAGACTTGCCAATGCATCACAAATAATAAAAATTTAAATAAAACATTTACATTCAAATTTAAATGAGAACTCCAGCTCAACTCATTTAGTCTTTTGAATTGGTACGCATTTGTCTTTTCTTTGGCTGTCTTTGTCTTTTCTGTGACTGTGTTTTATCTTCTTTCGGATCTGTTTGCTCTTTTGTCCTCTGCTGTGGTGTAACTGCTGCACATGTGTAAATGTGCCTTTTATATCCGCTGACTGTAAATCTGGAGGAATTCCAATCCCTTTTATGCCATTAGTGTCTTGTTGATGTGGCAGGTTCCGCAGGCCGAAACATACATATATCACAAGCGTTAATAATCGACCTCCCGTAAAGCTAAGGTCCGTGGGTCTAGAGACCACGCGGCTTATCGCAACCGTGTTATATATATAACTCAATAACCATTATATATCATATGTGTTATGCCCCCGGATCATATTCAAACGTTATTCAACACATATAATATATACAATTTATTTGCAAATAACCCGACGTCCATAAGGATTGGCTGTCAATACGATTAGACCTGGAACTCAAGTTGTATATGAGTCGTAGTTTATATACCAATCGGGTCCGGATTTCCAATCGCAATCGCAACTCTTATATTCTCCGATGCGATTGACCATTGCCGATGCGATTAGAACTTGGAGCTGAAATCTTTGTTAATCATAATTTATAAGTCCATCGGGTCCGAACTCTTAATCGCAATCGCAAGTTCTTTAATATGTGTTGCGATGGTTTGTTTCTTTCCGATGCAATTGGAACTGGACTTCAAACACTTTGTTAAACATGTTTTATAGACCCATCGGGTCCGGTCTTCCAATCGCAATCGCAAGTCTTTAACATATGTTCTGATTGACCAGTGCCGATGCGATTTGACCGTAACTCAAATATGTATTAACCCCTGCTTATAACAGGATCGGGTCCGCCATTTCAATCGCAGCGTTTTACAAAAGACATGCGATTGGGAACTCGGATGCGATTAGCAATTAACTGTGGTATATAGCTCAATCGGGTCCGGCCTTTAATCGGAGCACATAACAGAACTCCTCCGATTGAACCTTTTCTCCGATTGCGATTGGGGAGGGGTCCCACCTTATAAGCCATTTCGTTTTGATAGAACCTTTTGTTAAAGTGCTCCGCTTGTATATAACTGATATATATGCTTATATATATTTTGCCGCTGGAGTGAAGCGATTCCCGGAATAATGTTTGTATTTGTTATATGTGCTCCGCCGGTTGGAGAGTGCGATTCCCGGAATATGGTTCTGTATTATATGTGTAACGCCCGGCTGGAGTCTGCGATTCCCGGAATAAGATTCGTGTTATATTATATGTATAACGCTCGCTGGAGTGTGTGATTCCTGGAATTTTGTAACTGCTCTCTGCCTCTGTCTCTGCTTCTGTCACTCTGCCTCTGTCTCTATCTTCCGATAACGGTTCTTCACTGTGCTTCTATGACTGTTACATTTTGACTTTCTTCTTGCTGCCTCTATTGCTTTCGCTGTGCCTCTTTTGCCTTCCTTTGCTTCAGCGCTGCCTCTTTTGCCTGAGTGCTGCCGCCTTTTCCATCAATGACAATATTTCCAACAGTCTCCCCCTTTGGCATTGATGGCAATCCACTTTCTCTGTTTGCTTTCTCTTTCTCTTGTTGCTTGCTCTTCCTCCTACTATTTGTTCTTCCTCCCCCTTTGACATCAATGGCAAAGGATGACTCCTCATCTCTCCGTATGGGTTCTGTCGTTGTATTTCCTTTCTCTGAGTTACGTTTAGGTCCTCTTCCGCTGAAATTGGACTATGCTGTGTTTCATTTGTAGTGCCTGTAATATGTGCTAGATTGCAGACAGAGATGATGCATTTTACGATTGAAAGGTTCTTGTTGCTTCTGAATGCTGATAATATTGATAATGCTGATCCTGTGGACTTGTTTTATGCTTATCTTGTTGGTTGTTCTCCCCCTGGAATGATATCTTCGTTTTGTTCTCCCCCTGAGACTGTACTTTCTCTTCATATTAGAGAATAGTATCTACAGATACTACCCCTAGTTTGTCTCTCAAGTATTCGAATGGTTCTCTGGCAAGTGGTTTGGTAAATATATCTGTTATCTGTTCTTTCGTTGATACATAGTCCAGTTTAACTATCTTCCGAGCCACTTGTTCTTGGAGAAAATGATACTTGATTGGTATATGTTTAGTTTTTGAATGAAGCACAGGATTTTTAGATATACTTATAGCACTTGTATTATCACATTTGATTGAGATAGGTTCATTAATGCTTACCTTCATGTCTTGAAGTGTCTGCTTCATCCACATGAGTTGTGTGCAACATGCTCAACAATAAGCAGGATGATCATTTTGCATCAGAGACAAAATGAGATGATGTTTGTTTTCGCTAGCCATGCCAACCGTACTTTCCCAGATAGAATGCATCCACCTGTACTCTTCCTATCATCTGTTATTAATCGTCTAACTTACATTCCAAGGCCAAGAAGCTTTAGGATACCGTTCTCCATATTGTGTGCCTTTGTAGATGAGGAACTTTTCATCTAGAAGATGGTTTTGTTTAGGTGATGCTTGATATCTTGCCACTAGTCCTACTGCTAGCATGATGTCTGGTCTTGAAGCTGTCAAGTACAGCAAGCTTCCTATCATGGATCTGTAGAGTTTTTGATCTACATCTGCAGACCTATCATCAGCACACAGCTTGCATCCCGTGATCATGGGGGTTGTCACTGGTTTGCAGTCCTCCATTTTGAATTTTTTCAGCATTTCTTTTAAGTATTTTTCTTGAGAAATGAATGTGCCAGTGTTCTTTTGCTGAATTTGCAGTCCTAAGTAGAAACTGAGCTCTCCAATCACAGACATTTCAAACTCTGTTTTCATCTCATCAGCAAACCCTTTTGCTAGTTCATCTTTGTTGCTTCCAAACATAATGTCATCAACATATACTACAACAATCAGGAGTTCATTTTCATGGGCTTTTATATATAGATTGATGTCTACTCCTCCTCTTTTAAAACCCTGTTTTTGCAAATATTTATCCAGTCTTGAGTACCAAGCACGAGGAGCCTGTTTCAGTCCATATAGGGCTTTTTTCAGTTTACATACATAGTCTTCTTTATCTGTCAATGAGAAACCTTCTGGTTGTTCCATGTACACTTCTTATTCTAGATCACCATTAAGAAAAGCAGATTTTACATCCATTTGATATACCTTGAAATCTTGATAGCATGCAAATGCCAGGAACATTCTGATAGCTTCCATTCTAGCTACAGGGGCAAATGTTTCATCATAATCAAGTCCTTCTATTTGTGAGTATCCTTTACAGACCAGCCTTGCTTTGTTCCTGATTACTTGTCCTTGCTCATTCATTTTGTTTTTGAATACCCATTTTGAACCAATGATATTTTTCTCAATAGGTCTAGGAACTAGTTCCCAGGTATTGTTCTTCTCAATTTGGTCCAATTCTTCATTCATTGCTTTTATCCAATACTTGTCCTCGCTGGCTTCTTCAAATTTCTTTGGCTCTATTTGTGATAACATGGCTATGTATACTTCTTCTGTTTGTTCTGTTAGCTGCCTTCTTGTCTGGACTCCTGCTTTCTTGTCTCCTATGATCTGATCTTCAGGATGATTCTTCTGAGTGTATCTTGAGGGGTTTTTGAGCTCAGCTCTGCATCTTCTATTGTCTTGCTGGTTTCATCATCATTCTCGTCTTCTTCTTCATTGTTTTCTGATGTACTGCAGCAGTCTGTATCTCTAGTATTGTTTGGAAGTTCTTCATCAAATCTCACATCAATACCCTCAACTATTTTCTTCCAAGAGTTCGACAGGCATCCGGACCTTTACTTTTGGAAGCATATCCTAGAAAAATCCCTTCATCTGCTCTTGCATCAAATTTCCCAAGCTTTTCATCATTATTCTTTATGTAACACTTGCTACCAAAGACTCTGAAATGTTTTATTGAAGCTGGCTTTCCATGCCATAGTTCATATGGAGTCTTGTCATTGCTTGGCCTTAAGTGAGCTTTATTAAGGATATGTACTGATGTGTGTACTGCTTCTGCCCAGAAGGTTTGACAACATGGTTTCTGCATCACCCTTAGCCATTTGCTGTGTCAATTTCCTTGCCCCTGATGCCACCATTCCTACCAGAGATCAAAACCGCAATAGCAATTACGTTTTATTCCATGTTCATTACATAGGTCTGCAAAGTCATAATCTGTGAATTCTCCTCCTCTGTCTGATCTGATACATTTCAGCTTACATCCAGTTTGATTTTCTACTAATGCTCTGAATATCTTAAATTTTGCCAATGCTTCTGATTTATTTTTTAGAAAGGCAACCCATGTCATTCTAGAGAAGTCATCTATTATCAACATGAAATAGGATTCTCCACTTGGTGTTCTAGTTCTAGCAGGTCCACACAGGTCCATGTGCACAAGCTGGAGCGGTCTTCTTGTTGACAACTCCTCTTTAGATTTAAAGGATGTGCGAGTCTGTTTCCCCAATTGACAAGATTTGCATATAGTACTTGAAGGCCTTTTTATTTCTGGCATGTCTTTGACAGTTTTCTTCTTGCTCAATTTGATGATATGGTCAAAGCTGAGATGTCCCAATCTCCTATGCCACAACCATGACTCCTCAAGTTTGCTAAGATGGCAGGCTTCATCTTCCTCTTTCACTATGTATACATTTTTCTCTGTTCGAACACCTTTGAGCAGAGTCTTTCCTGTTGTGCTTGACCTGACTACACAATCTTGTGCTCTAAAAATAACTTCACAGCCTTTGTCACACATCTGACTGACACTCAGTAAATTTGCTTTCAGTCCATCCACAAATAGTACCTCTTGGGATTTTCCTCTGCCATTGTCTATGCTGACTGAGCCTTTTCCCTTGATCTTTCCTGATTTATCATTACCAAAAATAACATTGCCAGATTTCTTTTCATCAAGAGTTATAAACTTTCTTCTGTCTCCAGTCATGTGTTTGGAGCAGGCACTGTCCAAGTACCACTGGCTTTTCAGATCTTGAGCAGTTAGAGCCAGGTCACATTTATTCACCTTCTTTATCCACTGGAGGCCCCCTTTTGTTTGGTATCTTTTGTGAGGTGATGAATTATATCCCTTTAGAGAACACTTGGAAGATATATGCCCAATTTGATTGCATATACAACATTTGATTATAGTTTTTGCAGAATTGTGAGCATGAACAAAATTGCTTTGACTCATACACCTCCTTGAGGCATTGAACATCAGTCTTTGTCTATACTTTCTACATTCAATAATTTTATGGCCAAATTCCTTACAATAAAAACAATAACCATAGAAATTATTTGCATACCTGATGTAAGGTTGTTTTCTCCATTTGTTTGTTTGAGATAGCCTCTTCACTGTTTGCATCTTTTGCAGGTCTGAATTACTCTTCCTTGCATAACAATATGCAGCAATGTGTCCTGGCTTGTGGCAGACATAGCAGGTGGCATTATTCATAGGAGGGAAGAATTTCCTCTGATGACTTCCAAATTTGATATACTTAGGGGCATATGATTCTTTTTCTGCCATCTTAGTATTCATTATATTCTTTGTTACCAGAGGTTTCTTCTGCTCTCTGTCTCTCTTATTGCAGATTTCTTCTTTTGTAGGAATTATTTGAGCTACTTCCTCATCCTTCTTTGCCTTTACAAAATTAATCTCTCTGTCAACCTTTTCTTTTCCTTTACTTGATTCTCCTTCGTAGCCTATTCCAGTCTTTATCATAGGGGATCTTTGAGCAACAAAAATTTCATTCAACTTAATAGAGCTTGTTGTTTGAGAAGGGTATATAGAAACTTTCTGTTGAGCCTTTTCTAATTTCTTTCTCAGACACAGAATTTCTTCTTCCAGCTTCTCTTGTTCTCGAGATTTATCTTTGATTTGCTGAAGTAACATATCGTCTATCTTCTTGGCTTCTTCAAGCTTTACCTTCAGCTGCATGAGGACTTCTGACTTTTTTTCTTCTTTCACACATTTTAGGAGAATCTCTTTTTGTTTTCTGCATTTTAGTTTGAGTCTGTCAATCTCCTCCAGAGCACTTCTTAGCTCCCCCTCAAGGTCTACTTCCCCTTCTTCTTCTTCATCTTCTAGTAGGAGTCCCTCAAGATCTTCTATGGCTATCAATAAAAATTCTGAGGTTCCTTCTTCACTTGAGGGTTCATCTGAGTCTTCAGATGCACTGCTGTCTTGCTGAGCATAGAAGGATTTTCTGCTGAATTTCTTTCCTTTCTGCCAGAACTTTGATGTGTCTTTCTCTGATTCTTGACCTTGATTTCTTACTTTCTTGTGAGGACATTTAGCAACATAATGTCCAACTCTTCCATAGTTAAAGCATTTGAAGGGAAGTTTACCTTTGTATCTACCTGAGCCTCTATCCAATTTCTTGACAAATTTAGCCTCTTCTTCATCAGAGCAAGAGCATATTTCTTCCTTTTCTTCTTTCCCTTTTTCTGTTTTGAATGATGCTTCCCTTGTACTTGGCTTCTTTTGTGGGAGCCTCATTTCATAGGCTGTTAGATTTCCAATTATCCGGTTCATGGTCAAAGTCTCCCAATCCGCTGTCTCTTCTATTGCAAATACCTTGGGATTAAATCTGGATGGGAGTGATCTTAGAATCTTTTGCACAACTATACTTTTTGGTATGGTTTCTCCAAGAGCTTTCATATTGTTAACAATTTCTGCAACTTTTAAGAAGAAGCTGCCAACATCTTCATCATCATTCATTTTTAAGTTTTCAAACTGGGCTCTATATACTTGAAGTTTGGCAGTTTTTACTTTCCGGTCTCCCTCATGTATGTCTTCAAGAGTATCCCATATTTTCTTGGCAGTGTCTTTGTGCATTACTTTAATAAACTCTGCTTCACATAATCCATTCAGGATGGCATTCATGGCTTTTGCATTAGCTACAAAGCTTTCTTTAGCTTCTTTCTTTGTATCAGTTGACTTCGGGGCATATCCTAATTGCACAGCAGCCCAAACATCTACTCCTAGTGACATTATGTATGTCTTCATTCTGATTTTCCAGAAAGCATAATTTTCACCAGTGAAGAAAGGGGCTTTATTGGTTGAGCATCCTTCTTTACTAGCCATCTTGGGAACCTAGGATCTCCTTTCAGTTGTTAGACTTGTACAAAGGAACCGGCTCTGATACCAATTGTTGAATCTCTAATTAAACTGAGAGGGGGGGGTGAATTAGTTTAATACATTCCTGATCTTTTAAACTTTTCAATAAACTTATTTACACCTTCATTTCAAACTCTATTTGATGTGAGAGTAATCTTAGAATGTAATCTGAAAGTATTAGTTTAATAGAGAAGTAGACTTAATTTGAGAGCAACAGGTATTAAGAAAATGATACATATCAGATCAATACATAAATATCATGCACAGAGACACCAGACATAAGTGGAAACCCATAAAGGGAGAAAACCACATCTTATTATTGTTGTGATGCAAAGGCAAGCTCCAACTCCCTCTCACCACTGTTTTCTGCAGGCACCAACCTGCAGGAGGCTCCTACCTCAATTCTGCAAGCTACAACTTGCAAGGAAGCACCAACTCCCTTCAGTTTTCTGCAGGCACCAACCTACAGGAGGCTCCAACCTCAGTCAGCTACAACTGACGACTATCAAGCTGCAACTTGATAGGGAAGCTCCAACTTCCTCAATTTATCAACCTGAAAGTTTGCTGATTTACCTCAGATATCAGCCCTGTTCTGTAGCTTCTCCTTCTGTTCTCCTTTTATTAATCTTCTCTGTCTTATTCTTCTATATTCTTTATTTCTTCGATTTACTCTCTTTTGTTATCTCAAAAACTTCTCTCGCATATCAAGATGATATTATTTATGGACTTTCACATGACTCCGTTCTCGATCATTGGAATTCGAAATGAAAGTCATGTCTTTTTGCCTTCTACCTTCTCACTCTTTTTATCACCATTTACAAATTATAAATCGTAGAAAATAATTTTAACATTACAAAGTGTGGCTTTTTTTTCTCGAGACTTCACAATAAACAAAACAATAAAAATTTAACAAACATTTACATTCAAATTTAAATGAGAACCTGCCTTCAAACTCACTAGTTCGAATTGGCACGCATTTGCCCTTTCTTTGCTGTCTTTGTCTTTTTCCGTGATCGTGTTTTATCTTCTTCGGACCGTTTCGCTTCTTCTCGTCCCTCTTCGGGCCGTGGTGTAAACTGCCGCATATGTGTAAATGTGTTTTATATCCGCTGACTGTAAATCTGGAGGAATTCCAATCCCTTTTATGCCATTAGTGTCTTGTTGATGTGGCAGGTTCCGCAGGCCAGAACATACATATATCACAAGCGTTAATAATCGCCCTCCCGTAAAGCTAAGGTCCTTGGGTCTAGAGACCACGCGGCTTATCGCAACCATGTTATATATATAACTCAATAACCATTATATATCATATGTGGTATGCCCCCGGATCATATTCAAACGTTATTCAACATATATAATATATACAATTTATTTGCAAATAACCCGATGTCCATAAGGATTGGCTGCCAATACGATTAGACCTGGAACTCAAGTTGTATATGAGTCGTA
This sequence comes from Pinus albicaulis, assembly GCA_034641835.2. NCBI lineage: Eukaryota > Viridiplantae > Streptophyta > Pinopsida > Pinales > Pinaceae > Pinus > Pinus albicaulis. The sequence continues at coordinate 2,543 of JAXQQM020072593.1, read as the reverse complement.
GTTTATATACCAATCGGGTCTGGATTTCCAATCACAATCGCAACTCTTATATTCTCCGATGTGATTGACCATTGTCGATGCGATTAGAACCTGGAGCTGAAATCTTTGTTAGTCATAATTTATAAGTCCATCGGGTCCGAAATCTTAATCGCAATCGCAAGTTCTTTAATATGTGTTGCGATGGTTTGTTTCTTTCCGATGCGATTGGAACTAGACTTCAAACACTTTGTTAAACATGGTTTATAGACCCATCGGGTCCGGTCTTCCAACCAATGCAATCGGGGCGCATAATAGAAAAGTTCCGATTGCGATCAGAACACGGATGCGATTTGCATCTATTAACTCCCGCTTATAATAGGATCAGGTCCGTCACTTCAATCACAACGTTTTACAAAATACATGCGATCAATCGGAAGGTTCCGATTGCGATTGGGAATTCGGATGCGATTAGCAATTAATTGTGGTATATAACTCGATCGGGTCCGGCTTTTGATCGGAGCACATACCAAAACTCCGCTGATTGAACCTTTTCTCCGATTGTGATTGGGGAGGGGTCCCACCTTATAAAACTTTGTTTTATGCACTCCGCTTATATAACATAATATGTATGCCTTGGACCTCTGCAACATACGTAATGTGCGGCATTTATATGTATCCTCCATCGGGGTAGACGATTCCCGGAATAATATTTTTGTTGTATAACGCCGGTTGGAGTGTGTGATTCCCGGAATAATGTTTGTATATGTTATATGTGCTCCGCCGGTTGGAGAGTGTGATTCCCGGAATATGGTTCTGTATTATATGTGTAACGCCCGGCTGGAGTCCGCGATTCCCGGAATAAGATTCGTGTTATATTATATGTATAACGCTCGCTGGAGTGTGCGATTCCCGGAATTTTGTAACTGCTCTCTACCTCTGTCTCTGCTTCTGTCACTCTGCCTCTGTCTCTATCTTCCGATAACGGTTCTTCACTGTGCTTCTATGACTGTTACATTTTAACTTTCTTCTTGCTGCCTCTATTGATTTCGCTGTGCCTCTTTTTCCTTCCTTTGCTTCAGCGCTGCCTCTTTTGCCTGAGTGTTGTCGCCTTTGCCATCAATGAAAATATTTCCAACAAAGTGGATGGAGTGAAATAAAATGAGATGGATCATAAGCACTATGGATCTGAACTTATGATTTTTTTTGTAACAGCTGCTTGTAAAAAAAAAAAAATGGGAAAAGTTAGATTGTCAGAGAGACTCTGATTTTCACCCTATCTTTTCTGTATAAACATGCCAATCAATGATTGGTTTTCATGTTTATACCTTTTTTTATTTTATTTTTTTTATTTTTTTATTTTTTCAAAAAAAAACAAATTCTTCAGAAAATTTAATCAAGTTGATGAAGAAGAGAAACTCTTCTTCATTAACTTCACATCATTGCTTTCTTGGAAATTCTTGACAAATTCTTCTCTTGAGAGTGGTTTGTGATATAGCTTCAATCTATGACCATTCACAAGAAAAGTGACCTCTTCTTCATCTATAGTTCTGATTTTTACTGCCCCATTATCAAAAATTCGAACAATTTCATATGGCCCAAGCCAATGTGTCTGAAATTTTCCTTGAAAATCCTTGAATTTTGAATCAAACAAGAGAGCCCAATCACCCTCTTTAAATTTCTTTTCTTTGATGTACTTGTCATGCCATCTAGCCCTTTGCTGTTGGACTAGACTTGTTTTCTGAACTGCATCTTGTCTGATCTCATCCAATTCATTAATTTGCTCCAGTCTATGCTTTTGTGCCTCCATTAAATCAAGTCCTAGCTGAACTGCCATTTTGAAGGTTTGAATTTGGAACTCTATGGGAAACAAAAATTGCTTTCCATATACAAGCTCATAAGGAGTATGACCTGTTGTGTTTCTCCATGTAGTTCTATAGGCCCACAAGGCTTCAGGAAGCCTATCTACCCAATCTCTTCTATGTAAATGAACAGTCTTTGTTAGGATTCCTTCAATGACCTTATTAGTAGATTCCACTTGACCATTTGCTTGTGGATGATAAGGAGTAGATTTTCTATGTCCGATTTTGTACTTCTCCATCATTTGCTCCACTAGCCTTGATGTAAATTGAGCTCCTTGATCTGTAACAATTTCCCTTGGGACACCAAAACGAGTAAAAATATCCTCAAAAAGAAAAGTAACTACAGATGATTCATTAGCAACAAGTAATGGTTTAGCTTCTACCCACTTAGTAACATAATCAGTGCAAACTAATATATATTTTTTTTGTCTTGATGGAGGACTAATAGGTCCTACAAAATCCAAAGCCCATTTTTCAAAAGGTTCAATGTGTACCTGAGGTTGTAATGGCATCTCACCTGAAGGAGAAGGTTTCCCTACCCTTTGGCAACTGTCACACCTTTTTACATACTCCTTAGCATCTTTAAACAAGGATGGCCAATAATATACTAAATTAAGGATATTATAGGCTGTCCTCTTATCTGCAAAGTGTCCGCCACAAGGTTCGTCATGACATGCCTTGAGAATCTCAAGCATCTCATCTTCA